>JAULJZ010000021.1:4422698-4439475 GCA_032270985.1 Heliamphora pulchella | reverse complement strand
AAAATTTTTATAAAAATAAATCTTACTCGTTAAAATTTTTTATATTAAATGAAAAATTAGTAAACGATCTATAAATTAAATTATTTACTAATTTTTCGTAAATTTTTTTACCAATTTATGTATTTTGTTTATTATAATAGAATAGAATTATAATAGTATTGATAGATAGGATAGATTAACAAATCTCGGTGCTTTACGGTTCCCGCGAGGGAAACTCGGATCAAACACCGCGCCTCTCTCCTCTCTCTAAAGTTCACGCCCCCCTCTCTCTAAATCTTTATCGCTGTATACGTATTCACGTGCTTGAGGTTGGTTTGGCGTTCGCGGCATCGTTAGTATCGATTGCCGGAAATGGAGGCAGCGATGGGATTGATGAGAAGGATACCTCCGAAGCACGCAGAGACGGCGCTCTCTGCTCTCCTGAGTCTTATGCCCGAGCACTCCTCGGAACTCCTCTCTCAAGTCGATCAGCCTCTTCAGGTTTTCTCTCATTTCACAATTTTTCATTGCAATGGATGTAGTCATATGAGTGTGGCTGTATATATTTAGATATCTTTGTGTTTTGTTTTGTTTTGTTTTTGGATGTTACAATGAAGAATTTTGGAATTTCGATAAGATTTCGCATCACCTTTGATATTGTTTGTCATTGTAGTTGAGGTTTTTGAGTTGCGATTAGTACTATCCGTTTTCATGAATTGAGGTTGGCTTTGGTTTTCGAGCAATTTGCGTTGAAAATGCGGTTACTTTTCAATTTGCTAGGGTTTTCGAAAAGTTTTACCCTGCCTTCCGAAGGCGCAAACCTTTGTGCTGTTTTTTTTTTTTTTTGGAATGTTATCATGAAGAATTTTAGAATTTCGATAAGATTTTGCATCACCTTTGATATTGTTTGTCATTATAGTTGAGGTTTTGTGTTGCCATAGTACTATCCGTTCTCATGAATTGTGGTTGGCTAATTGGCTTTGCTTTTCGAGCAATTTGCGTTGAAAATGGCGGTTACTTTTCAATTTGCTAGGGTTTTCAAGAAGTTTTGCCCTGCCTTCCGCAAACCTGTTTTTTTTTTTTTGAATGTTATGATGAAAATTTTTGGAATTTAGATAAGATTTCGTATCACCTTTAATATTGCTTGTCATTATAGTTACGGTTGTTGAGTTGCTATTAGTACTATCTGTTTTCATGAATTGAGGTTGGCTTTGGTTTTCGAGCAATTTGCATTGAAAATGGCTGTTACTTTTCAATTTGCTGTTACTTTTCAATTTGCTAGGGTTTTCGAGAAGTTTTAGCCTGCCTTCCGGTTGTTTGCATTCCATTTACTGTTGATGAATGTCTGTTGTGCGTTCTGGGGTTCAGAATCCTTTTTTTTTCTGGTTATGTACATCAGTTCTGGAATTATTCTACTTTTGTTTAGCTGTGGAGAAAATAGACGAAAACGAAAGAAAACAAAAATTATGAGTCATCGTTTTATGTTGCTAGGCTCAAAAGTAAGCATACGTCTTGTTTGCTTCGATGGAGCATTTTTTCCTTATTTTTTCTTTCAGCGCAATTTGATTTGTGAAAAAGCTGACACACTTCCAAATCTTCAAGTGAGGCTCCTGCCTCCTTAATCTCCTAAGAGGATCCAAATTAGATAGAAGTCTTTGTTCTTGCATGTCCGTTCTCATAAAACAGTGGAGCATTGGCTTCTCTTCTAACAGGCTAGCTAGGGTAATTGCTGCCATTAAGGATGTTGAACTTTATCAAACAAAAAAAGGTGGATGTTGGATGGATCATTTGCATCTCAAATTGAATTTCATATTTAAACCCGCAAACGAAACAATTAATCAAAAAATCCTCATGGAGACGATCAGTACAATTGGTTAAACATTGTTCATGATCCCTAGCAGCCGTGGTTTCGTCAGAGCTTGGTCAGTGCATCCGAGAATCCTCATATAAAGTTGGGCTAAAAAGCGAGTTGGGAGCAGTAACAAACTTAGGTCATGTCAAATGGTAGTGAAACTTCTCATACAACGTAAACAATAGAAAACCCTTACCTTCCATCTGGGATCAAGCAATAGGGAGGCATTTTTCCTTTGGGTTTGATGATAGGAGAAAAATTCTTCAACTCGGTATAACGAGCCAGAGAGTCATTGACATTCAATATGTATGGAAATTGACGTGCATTGTTTTTGTTTGAATAATTCGTACAAGCTGTGGACCTGATGTATGTATTGCCACCATCAGGACCTTGGTCGTTCATCTTTGGTGTTCTACTAATATGTATATTCTATCATTCCTATGTTGTAACAACTTCTGCAATCCTCAACATTTTTGCTGCTGCAATGTTTGATGTATATTGCCATTTTGATCTCTCTCTCTCTCTCTCTCTCTCTGTGGGTGGGTGTGGGTGTATAATGGGGATCGCACTTTTACTTTGCCACGTCATGGAGTATGACATATTGGATGCTGCAGACTGTATCTGTTCTTTTGTGGCCCATGACAAAAAAACAAAAAGCATTTTAGGGAAATTATTTTTTAGAGGTTGTGAGCCAACATCCTTGGATTTGTAGGGCTGGTTTGAGTCACAAAATCTGCCTCTCTGAAGAAAAACAAAATAAAATAAAGCCTCTCCACCAAAATCAAGAAGTTAAGATTGCTTACTTATTACGGTACTACCTCATTTAGACCTTATTGTAAGAGGGAGCCTGTGCACCGAGTATGAAATTTTTTTCATATAAAAAATGCAAAATTCTCATCTTCAATATAATGTCAACATAGTTTTTATCTTGCATGAATGTTTCATACGTCACTTTAACAGTGCTTCATGTGAAATATTGAATCTCTGTGTATTGTTCCTTCGATTTGGTAATCTGACAAGTTTCTTTCAAACTGGGATGACAGGTTTTATGCGATGTGGATTATGGAAAGGAGTTCATCTTGTGTGAATACAACAGAGATGCAGACTCCTATAGGTAAATGCTTACGTCCTAAATAGCTATGATATAAATGAATGATGAATCCCTTATAGCATGGTAACTTCGTATTGCCCAAACGTTTTAGGTTTACAATCAATCCGAGTGAAAAGTTAAAGTGCGAATACTTCACATTGCCACGGTACTTCTTTAGTGAGTGGTGGTCTGCTTACGCCCTTTTAGGGGACATTTTATTTTAGCTTCATGCTAACACTTGGCAACAACTCGATTACGCTTTGTCCCATCTAGTTATGGTTTCACTGCATGATTATTGTTGCATCTTACTCGTCAAGGACACATATTCATTACAGGCCATAAATCTTTTATTTCATGTTTAGTTGGTGTCTTTTTATTACTTCTAAATTAATCTTGTCGTATTTGTGGTGATCCCATATTTTGTCATAGGTCGCCGTGGTCAAATAAATATCATCCACCACTGGAAGATGGGCCTTACCCTTCTCCGGAGCTGAGGAAGCTTGAGATTGAAGCAAATGAAGTCTTTGCAATTTATCGTGACCAGTGAAGTCCTTTACTTACCCCATCTTCTGGTTTGTCATGTCTTGTCTTAAATTATAATGGCATGAAAGTTCTTTTGCCCCCTCCATTTCTTTCGGTTCAGCATCCCATTTTTTTTAAAATCAGCTGAAATACAATCCAGAATAAAAATTATAGATGGATTTTCCTTGCGCAAAATAGCATGTGATGTCAACTTAAAAGAGATACAGCTCGATGCTTAGTATTTATTTGCATCCAATATCTTAATTATGTTTATGTAGAAACTAATAGCAAATTGATTAACCAATATTTTTGGTAGGTATTATGAAGGTGGTATTTCATCAGTATATATGTGGGAAGATGATAATGAAGGTTTTGTAGCTTGTTTCTTGATTAAGAAAGGTGAAATTCTTCTTAAAATTCATTGATCAAGAAGTTTTTCATCTTTTCACTAATCTGCAATAATTCTCGAAGATGGCTCAAGGTCAGGACATGGAAGGAGAGGTTATCTGCAGGAGGGAGCATGGGATGCTATACACGTGATTGAGGTACACCCATCCGCCAAAGGCTCAGAAACTAGAGTACACAGATGTAGAAACATCCCCCACCACCCACCACTCCCACCACCACCCCACCCCCCTTATTAAAAAGGATAATAACAATAAATAAAAGGAACTAGAATAAAATTAAATGAACCCTCACTTTTGATCCTTTTTTCCCCTTCTTTTGGGAGTCGTTAATAATACTTTGTGTCCAGTATTAATCCTTGATTTTTAGGTAGGTCCAGAGGAGGAAGGAATGGCTCATTACTGTTTAACGAGCACTGTCATGCTGTCACTGACTACAAACAATGTGTCGTCTGGCACATTCAATTTGTCTGGATCAATTAGAAGACAGGTAATTTGTACTGTTTTAAATTGTGGCTTATATTAAGTTTAATCGCTTTGGATTTTATAGGCTTCAGTAGAAGTCAGAGAATCTCAACTTGGGGGAATATTGCTTCCTGCAAATTTGTTTCACTGTTTACCTGTAATGGACTGAAAATGGACCGATCATTGTCTCATTTTGTGGTTTTTTAGGTGTTGATTGGAGATGAATACCGTATATGGTCTACCAAGAGATAGAAAAAACATTGGCTAGTTGTGGCATGAAAATTAAATTTCATCAACAACGTGAGCATTAGACCATGAGAAGATGTGGTTTAGTGGGGCTACTGTGTAGTGAAGTAGATTTTAAATACAAAAAATTGGCAGTAACAGAGGCTGGTTGAAGTTTGACCCTGCACTATATTGTTTATTTATCAATTATATATGTATATTCATTTCTAGTAAGAGAGACAATATTGGTGAACCAGATTGGAAGTACAAGGGAAAGATAAGAAATCATTTACTGGAAGTACAAATTAAAGAGAACTTTGAAATAGAAAAAATCACATGAGAAGACTCCATAAACACCGTCAAAGCAAGCAGTTGAGGGATAGATGTGCCCCCCGAGTGATGGTTTTGGTTTCTCTGTATAACCAAATCATCAGCTTTTTGATGACTGGGAACTGGGAAGCTGTTACCAACTGGAACATAAATTATCCACTTTTTATCTTGATAAGTAAAAGACATAATATAATAAGGGCATTAAGGAAATGCCGCCATAGTACAAAAATGGCCACCAATAAAAAGGCTCTATACACTCCAGTGTATATTAAAAAACCCCTCAAAATCTAAAAATTGGGCAAGTGAAAGAATACATTCCAACTTATCCCAACCAAACCAACTTATCCTAACTAAACAAAGACTCACTAAGCTACTTTTCAACTAAAAGAAAGGGCTTTCTATGCCGTCAAAAAGCCGGCGGTTCCTCTCTCTCCAAATAATCCACATCAAGCACAAAGGGATTAGGCGCCAGATCTTCCTCTGTCTTTTCTCAACCTTTGCTCTTTGCCTGCCAACAAGAAGTCCACTCACCAAACTAGAGAGCACCCAGGACAAAGCTTCTAGTCGTCTGGCGCTCCCTCTAAAGCTTCTAGATTTTTGGGTAATGCATCAGAAGATGATTTTAATGGCATAGAAAGCCTTTCTTCAAGTTAAAAAGTAGCTTAGTGAGTTTTTGGTTAGTTGGGATAAGTTGTAATGTATTTCTTCACTTGCCCAATTCTTAAATTTTGTGGAGTTTTTTAATATACACAGGAGTGTATAGGGCCTTTTTGTTGGTAGCCATTTTTGTACTATGGCGGCATTTCCTTAATGCCCTTATTATATTGTCTTTTACTTATCAAAAAAAAAAAAGTGGATAAGCTATTGACTCCCCATCTTTTTTACATAGACAACACTAATTCATTATGATTAATCTCCTCTGAAACAAGTTGTCAATTGTTAGGATCTTGTTTTGCATGTTGCACTAGTCAAAAAAGGCTACTTTGGAGGGAGCGCTCCAAACAACCCTCAAGAGAAAGAAGTGCTACTAGTCTCATGCAAAGCCTGATATACGCCACTAAAAAAATCCCGATGAAACCCGTCTCTATCTCACCATATCCTCTCCTCACCAAAGCTTGACCATCCATAAAACTTAGCCATTAGAGCCATCATCTCCTCCGTCTCCCAATTTTGAACCTCCATGCGCATGAAGATACCTTAAACAATTTGATGCCTTGCCCTCTTTAAATAATCTGCCACAGTCGCATTTGAATCCCATGGTGTGTGTTGTTTGCTGATGATATTGTCTTAACGGATGAGACTAGGAATGGAGTCAACACTAAGGTAGAAATGTGGAGGAAAACTTTGAAATAAAAAATGTTTGGAGTAAATAGGAACAAAACTGTATATATGGAATATAATTTTAGCAGTACTAGGAGTAATAATGGTGAAAAAGTAAAGATCCAAAACCAAGAGATACCCAAGAGTGAATATTTTCATTATCTAGGTTCAATTATTAACAAAGATGGAGAAGTTGCAGATGATGTAACCTATAGAATTAAAGTTGGTTGGCTCAAGTAGAGGAATGTTTTTGGAGTTTTATTTGATCAACAGATACCTACAAAGATTAAAAGAAAAATTTTATAGGACAGCTATTAGATCAGTAATGTTATATGGGGCAAAATGCTGGGCTGTTAAGAAGGATCACATAAATAAGATGAGTGTTGCGAAAATGATAATGTTAAGATGGATATGTGGTAAGATTAGAAAAGATAAAATTAAGAATGAAAAAATTCGCGGAATGGTAGTGATTACACCAATTGAGGACAAGTTGAGAGAAAATAAATTAAGGTGGTTTGGACACATACAACGTAGACCGGTTGATGCAGTAGTAAGAAAAAGCGACAAGATCATGAGTAATGAAAACACTAAGGGGAGGGGTAGACTTAAATTGACATGTGATGCGGTATTAAGAAAAGATATGAACCTATTAAAACTAATTAAAGATATGGTTCTTAACAGAATAGAATAGCGTAAAATGATTCATGTTGCCGACCCCAATTAATCGGAACAAAAGCTTAGTTTGATTTGGTTTGGTTAGTCGCATTTGAATCTATTGCCAGACTATTGATCAAGGGAAAGGCATCCCTAAGTTTCTCGATCCTACATCAAACATGAGACCAAAACTTAACCTTTCTCTTATCCCCCACCACCATAGTCAAGGGACCACACTATGAGAAATCGGAACCTCACATGAAGTCTAACACCCCCAACTACTCTTAGATTTTTCTGCCACCACCTCCTCCACCCCCTATCTCGAATGTAAACCTCCACGCCATTAGAGTCCTCATAATGCATTTGAATCTATTGCCAGACGATTGATCAATGGGAAGGCATCCCTAAGCTTCTCGATCCCACATCAAACATGAGACCAAAACTTAACTTTTCTCTTATCCCCCACCACCATTGTCAAGGGGCCACACCATGAGAAATTGGAACCTCACATGAAGTCTAACCGCCCCCAACTACTCTTAGATTTTTCTTCCACCACCTCCTCCACCCCCTATCTTGAATGTAAACTTCCATGTCCACTTGTCCACCAAAGCTTGATTAAAAATTTCTAGTCTCCTCACACCCAGGTCCCTTCCCGATTAAGAGAGCATATTCTTCCAATCCACCATGTGGAACTTTCATTCTTCCCCCACACCACCCCATAAAAAATTCCTTTGTAAAAACATCATTTGTCCGCTTACCTTTCCTTCTATGCTAAATTGTTTTCGGTTTCTGAGGAAAGACGCCGCTAGAGCCCTCTTAATGCTTTTTAGCACATCTAGTTTCCCACATCATAACAGCTTTTAGCCCTGTTCGGAATCTTGGGAAATTCATAACTCAAAACTCAGTATTCAGCTGGATTTGGCCCCATTGTCATGTTTTAAATCATGCACCATCTTGCCTTTTTGCACCATTTCCATTCATGTCCCTGTTTCAACCAGAATTTAAATTAATCCATTGGGCTGTATTTAATTGTCTTCATTGCCTTTGATCAAGCTTTATCCGTCACCTTATCCTAGGCATCTCCACGTCCTATTATTTGAGATTATTTTAACAGGTGCCGCCATATTTAGCATAAAGTTTTTGGCATCTTAATAAATGTGTTTTCTTATTTTCCATGTGTTCCACTTCCAGGGAAAAGTCCTCCACTGGTAACTTGCAATTGTTTGAATGTGTTCATCCAGTTTTGTGTGTTAGACAGTCAGGTTTGGCAAAACTTGCATTTAAACCAAAAAAAATAATAGCCTAGAGCTACTTTTATGTTACCCTTGGATAGCAAGTTAAATACTTATCCTCCTTTTTATGTTTAACAGATGAATATGGACCTCTCAGTGGCAGATGGTCATCTATGTAACATGGGAAAGATGATAGAAGAACTGGAGGGGAAACTGAGAAATTCACTAGATCAGGTATTTTGTTTTATACTATAGCATCACTGATTTTGTCTTATCCTTCCGCCACAAGGTGAATTACTAAATTCCACAATAACAAATTTTAAAAGATTTCACTATGCACGGATTTGGATACAGTGTGATATCCATCCCACATCGGTGGGAGATAGAAATTAAGTCTAGCATATAATGAAATTTGTGAACTACTACTAATAATTTGAGCTTAAGCTCTTTGGTTGCATTCTTAGGCTCTTTATAATAGAAATTAAGCATGGTATATAAAGAAACTTATGGGCTGCTACTAATAAACTCAAAATTTTGGGTTGTGTTGTTAAACTCTTTATTCAAGTTATTAGGTCAATGGTTCACTTGGTTCGTTATATACAGAACCGAACACACCTCTCTCACACGAGAAGAGTTCTACAAAATTGTGGAATCCACTCCTAGAGGTGTTAGTATGGTTTTGTTCCATGCATCTGTGCACATTGCATTTTTTAATTATAGAACAACCGTGTAATTATGAATAACTAATCGTTTCTTTGAGATGAGGGAGTTTATGATGTAAAACTGTTAAGTTTGAGGTCCATTTGTAATTCTAGGTTTATTTTGGGAAGACAAAAGAGATGGTTTGCACATTGCGCCCGCCATCAGAACTGCTGCAAACGAGACTGCCCGAGAGCTGATGGGTGTAGTCTGGCTCTATGCTGTGAAAAGGTGTATCGATTAGTTTGTCGCGTGTTACCACTTCACGTAAGGTTAGTGACGACTGTTTCTTGGATGCTTTTGTGTTGAAATATTTTGTGATCATATAAATATATAAGACAACTATGGAAGTGTTGGATTTAATACTGCATAAGAGGATAGAGACTTGAAAACCGATTGCATGATATCAACTTCTGCTTTGTTTCTACTAATCTCTAAATCACGGGGCGCAGAGGCCTCGTAATTATTCGGTGGTCATGAGCCACCATATGTTGTTATTTACGTGATATTTTTATCTAATTATATAATAAAAAATTATAATTGAAAAAATTATGAAGTACTCTTAAAAAATTATATTAGTGATACAGCATAGTGTTTTCGACAAAGATAAATACTCGTTGCATATTAAATGAGTTATTTTTATCGTTTAGTTATCTAATAAAAATGAATTTAAGATTCTCACTCCAAAATGTTTTTATTATATTATTAAATAAAAAATTGCATAAACGACACATAATGTCTCAGCCTTATGATGGCTCTTCAGCATTTGCTATACTAGATATTAACTCCATTTGTATCGTGGATCGAGTTCACTTTGTATAGTTGCTTCTTTTTATTGACTTAATCATTTAATTTTTGAGTGACACAACATTGACCTATTTTTGTTAAATAAGTAATAAAACTTGACTTAAAAAATAATTGTTTTAAAATAATAAATTATTTAGAATAAATTATATAGGATAATTTTTAATTTTTTTTACAGTAAAATATTTAATATGTTTTTTTTATTATAAATTGATATAACGGTAATATTTTTTTATTTTTGGAAGGAAAAAGGGAAAATCACGAAACAATTTTAAGAAAGAAGGCAATTATTTCTGATAATTCGCTGCCGCATCCTAAATCTACCTCGTAAACAGAATATAAGGGGAATTAGAAGACAGAATCAGTACTCCCAAAGTCACAACACCCCTTTAACATATCAGGTAACTTACACAGCAAAAACTGAGAACAGTTAAATTTCTACATAGATTGTAAGACATCCATCTTAAAAAGGAAAATAGATGCAGAAAAAAGAGTTCAACATACAGCAGAAGTACATTTCAGACAAGATTTAAGCTTTTGTTTCATGTTCTCCGCTAGCAGATGCAACTTCTTGGGCGTCCCTTTTGCTGGAGACTTCTTCGATATCCTCCTCTTCCTCGTCACTGTCATCTTTTCCTGCAAGTCCGTAAGAAGATTTTAGGGAAAACAAAAAAAAAAGAGAAGAAAAGAGCGAAGAAGTTTTAGCTTATTGTGGTCAATCACCAATGGATAATCAAAACTAAACTACATTTCTTTTGATGGACTACGAAATATTAAGCTGAACTAAAAAAATAATGTGAAACTCATATTTTCAAAATGTCCCCCTTAAATATTGTTATAGTCACGCGTGGTTCAACCCATTAGCCATTAGATTATTAATCCTTCGTGTCGAGAACTAATAGTATAATATTTACAGAATTATTTACTCCCCATCGGATCATCTTCTCTCCTTTTCAACAGTCAAAAACAATTTTTCAACACCTATTTCATACTTTACCTTACTTTAAACAAACATAAACAATATGTGATATAAATAATTTCATTCACTATAAGAAAAACATGTAAGTTATATATTTCTTATTTCTTTTATCCCATTCATTACTATTCGACGCATCAACCAAGGCCAAAGTGCTTCAAGTGAATGCAAGGATATCAAAGCGGGATAAAACCTCAAGATCACTCGCCCTCAATACTAAATTTTATTTTGTAAGCTGTGTCATCGAGGCCCGATTGACTAGTGTCTTAGACGGGACTTCAATAGCGACGATCGGTCGATCAGACCGAACAACCTGATTTGAAGATCGCCTTTTTCATAGTAATAAGCATCAGCGTAGACTTCTGCTGCCTTGGCTTCCTATTCAAAAGGCCATGGGTCCGCAAGAAAAACTTTTAACGTAATTGTTGTGCCATAGCATAATGCACTGGTCGCTTAGAGGTAACCATTACATTAGAGGGAGGACAAGTTTTATCTTCACTCGATGTGCTTAGATAAAAACCCTATCAAGCGCAAATGAATTAGAGTGTGAAGCCTCGTGGACAACAAATAGAAGTTTTCCAAAGCAAGTAAGAAAGACAAAAAAACATTCACAATCAATTTGTGTTAGGATGGGGCGACACTGAAGATGTTAAAGAATGGCTCATTGCGCGAGGCAAGGCAGAAAGCTGGATCTAGCCAGGTTCCCTTTGACATTCGACAAAACTCTTCGAGGGCATGAAATGTCTAATTTTTTGGTCAAAATCTCCACAGTAATGTCTCAATTAGATTCTCTGGTCGAAATACAACGATTATTCGAACTATTTATCTTATGAATCTATAAAAAAATACAAAAAATTAATGAGAAGTCAAAATAATATGTTGTATTGATTTTCATCTAGTAAAATTTTTTTTGGCGCGCAAGGTCTATCCTCACAAAAACATTTCAACGATAGATCCTCTATTTGTCGCGTTAAACTTTTTAAGAACAAAAATACCTTAATTCTTTTATTGTCTTCTTCAGTCGTCATCATTCTCCCAATTTTCTTCCATTTTAATCAAATATTATCAAAGACAAATAATCATTATATATATATATATATATATATATATATATATATAAACAGATAAATTTATTTATTTGTTAAATATTTTTGAAAAAAATCATTCTTTTCAAATGAATTGGACCTTGAGCATTAAAATTTTTGTTTATGGACATTGGGCGTCAAAACTTTTTTTTTTATTTTTGACCTTTGTCTAAAATCCCCTAGAAAATATCATTTACATATAATTCAATTTGATTCACAAATCAGGTTTTATTTTACAAAATGAATAATTTTAGTTTAAAATAAACAATTTAAGAAAAAAATATATAATTTGTTCATATAATTATCGATATCCAATCAAATTAAATTTAATTTTTGCGTAGATAAATCTTTTTTGAGGCCTACGAAACATTTTGAATTATTTTTTTAAAATCCATCTCAGATCATAAAATGGAAAATGGAATTTTGAAGTCTCTTTGAGGAATGAAAGGTCTTCAAGAGAGATTTACTAGACGTACCTTCTTCTTTGCCGACAGCATCAACATCAAAATCTTCCCCACCACCCATATTAAGATTCTGAATAAAGAGAGAAAAAAATGAATTATACACAAACACATTCACAATTATGAGAAAAAAACATGTAAAATTTATGTGAACAATTTGTTACCCACCGAAAAATCGAAGTCGCCAAAGTCCATATCAGATCCTCCTACTAAAAAACCAGAATATCAAATAAGTTTCCCTGAGAAGTCCGCGGTAATGATCACAAACCGGGAACGAAGCGAGGCAAAAACTTACATTTACTATCTTTCTCATCATCTTCATCGACCCATTTGTCCCAGTCAACTTTCAAAAAGATGGGCGGTTTTCCATCTTGTTTCAACAATCTGCTCCACCATTTGCTATCTGCCTTCTTTATAAGATAGCAGATGTGTCTCAACCCAATATTAGCCTTGCTTTCCTGCAAGTATCATATTAATACTTGCACATCATTGCCAGTGGTAAATAACAACGATGCGTCGATGATGATGTAATGAGCATGTTTGGCCGTATGATAATTATTTCACGCACAAATTATAAATATTTGTTTCGGTTGTAAATTTATAGCTTTAAATAATAAAATTTAATTTGAACTGATTTATCTAGCCACTGCTCGAAATATCTGGCTTTTAAGAAGTTTAGTTCTTTAACAAGAGAGAAAAAGAAATATATTGTTTGGAATAATTTATTTAGAAAAGTTTTTTTTATATTAAAATATTTAATATGCTCTTATTTTTTTTGTTTTCAAGTTGTAATGCTCAAAATATTGGCAGACTTTTTTGTTTTGTTTTTAAGAGTAGAGTTAACTTTATAATAAGAGTATTATAATCATTTTATTCAAAAAAAAATTAATGTTCAAAATGGGTATAGATTTTTTTCTTGGGAAAAGAAATAAAAAAAATTAGTAAACTTTTTAGATAAGCCAAACACACTGGCGTAAAAAAAGTGTGTTTAAAAATTATAAACACACCTTTTTGCGTTTTTTTTTTGTGAAAGCTAAAATTTAAAAAATAATAATAATTTCTAACATGATTGGCAAATAGAGATGAACAATTTGTCACTTACATTTACATCAACCTTGTCGTAAAGATCCATATCGATTTCGAAAGGTATGTTATCTGATCCACTGGTGGCAGAAAAGAAGAATTTCCCCTCCGGCTCCAGTTTAAGCTTTACATCTTTGGCATCCGGCAATTCAATGGTAATGAACAGCTTATCAGACCTCTGGGCCCACTTCACAGTAGGATGTCGACTGGCCAAAAAATTGTAGAGAATAATTAAGACTAAAGAGACAATACCCACCTGCAATCTTCACCATCTGATCTATGATCTAGAAAACACAGTACACATTTGAGAGAGACACTTCAATAGCTGCATTAATAAAAGCCAAAAAGGCCTTCCTCTGAGTTTCTGAAATAGCTTATTGGCAGTGAATTTCTTAATTCTTACTAATATTTCGTAGCTTCAAAAATCAAGGTTCCATTCAAAGTACCCAGTGAATTACTATAATCAATGACCAAAAACCCCCTGTATAACTCAGACCAACCTTTCTTGCTGAAAGCGATCTTACTTAAATGATACATTTGGTTTGCAGATTGTAGGTATTCATAATTTATTCCCAGAGGTAGATTTAAAAGGCCCTGCCTTAAGGGTTCCTCCGTCACAATAAAAAAATAATAATAATAATAAATAATAAATAATAATAATAACAATATATGGCTGTAGCTGAAGTTCATCCCAAGACTTACCCCATAGGAAGGCCATGCGCATGAGGAGATATTCATGCATTAGAAATAGCTGGTTAAGTGAAATTTCGAACAACAAGCTGCAGCTCAATTGGGGCATTGGGCATCCGGCGGACTTCCCAACATCCCAACACTGGTGGCCTTGGTTCGGAGACTACGTAATTCAAGCCGCCAAACAATAGACTACAGCCTCAAACCAAGTTAAACGGTGCTGTACTTGTAACTTACTTTGCAGACCTTTGAGTTGGTTTAGCTCACACATCAGCCTTAACAATGCCACCCAAGCCCAATCGCCAAATAGGACAGACATTTAAACTAATCAAAGACTAACTGGTAAACAATACAAGCAATTCCTCTAGAAAGCTTTGAGCAATTTCAACTCTATAATCGACTCTTGGACCACAAAAGGGAAAACCTCACTCCAACAAGGTTCAGCCTATGAAGTGCGAATACTTCAAAATAAGCCTTGGACACGTATCAAATACGTATATGATACGGATACACGCTTGATGAGGCAAGATTCATATCCGATACGACTAATAAGTATCTAATAATTTTTTTTATTTTTTTTGAATTTCGAATACGTGGAGAATACGAGAAGATACTGGAGGAATACGTAGTGTATATGGAAAGAATATGGCGGGAATATGCAAGGGTTTAATTTTTTATATTTTTTAATTTTCTTTGAGTATTTTTTTGCTTTAATTTTTTAATTTATTATATGTTTTACTATATCAACTCTAATATGTGATAAGTTTATGATTTATTTTTAACTACTAATGTTTTGGTTATATGTCATGTTTTAAATGCTCGATTGTAACAACCAAATAAATTTACTTCTACTTTGGGTTTTTATTTTTATAAATAATAAATTACTAAATTAAAAAATATTTATTTTTTACAAATGCATCCTGACCATATCCGTATTCTACTTGTTTAAATTTTGTCGTATCACTGTATCCGTATCGTATTTCGTATCCGAATCCGTGCTTCCTAGGATTCAGTACTTAACCTAAAGGAAATATCTTCTATAGCTAAGTTTAGTGAAACATCCACCACCATAGTGGTAATTCACTCATAATAAAATAAATTTTAGTTAGATGTAATTGAATTTTGAAATTCATTCACCTCCACCATTTTTATACTTTATAACCTGGATTCAATTCTTTACATGTATATCACGATTATTCTAAGCTTAAAACACACGGAATCTCAATCGATCTCCCATGAAAGCTCAACTCATTTAAAAGACACTAATGCACTTTAAGTTCATTGAATTATCAAGTTTGTAAGAGTTTCATATGCAAAGCGAAGTGTGAAAATGGCTCTGCATCTATTGTGCAATACATAGGGTTAATTACACAAAACACCCTCAACAATTACATAGCATCACTTTTCACTCTCAACTTTATAACCGTAATCTCCTAACTATTTAATTTGCATCATTTTAATGTCTCCAAAAAAATAGAGGACATTTCATTCAATTTTTTATAGTCGATGGACCTAAATGTACGATTTCCAAGTTAAAGGGATAAAATGATACTAGGTAATACTTGAGAGCGTGTTATGTAATTTACTCTAATATATGATTTCAATCTGTTGGTCTTAAGCTCCCAATTTTAGGTGCATTGCAATGAGTAAGCTAGTGTGTGAAGATTTGAAAATCACAAACAAACGAACAACACGTCAAAATATTATAGCATCACATAAAATCAGTTCCACCTACCCACCCCCCAAAGTTCATATTTTGTGCATCACATCTCGGCAAATTGGAGTTGACAAAATACAATTGACTTTGTTTACACCAAAATTAAGTCCTTGTTGAGGGTGCTCCATGGAATTTAGCAAAACATGGTGGTCAATAGAAGTGACTTGATTGACACTTAGCATCATAAGAATAATTCTTAATAATGTCTATTAAAAAAATTGAAGAATGAAAAGTGGCACTCCAAGACTCGTATGGGATAATAAAAGTTACTTAAAAAACACTTGGCATTATAGGAATATTATTTGTTTAAAATAGTTATTAGTAATTATCAATAGTTATTTATAAAAAATATGCTATAAATATGGGAAATGTATTTATTGCAAAGGATATCACTTCATCAATTCGATAATAAATTATATCTAGGAGTAGGAATAATCAAATTTAAACTCCAAGAGTAAAGTAATGTGCGTAATGTAAATTGTTCTTCAAAAATCTTCAAGAAGTAATATTTAATACTTTGCTGAGTAACCATGTGTGAGTGCATGAGTGGTAATAATTTTTCTTTTGCATCTTTATTCTTATTATGCCAACTCCAATTGATTAGAACAAATGCTTAGTTTGGTTTGATTTATCTTTATTCTTATTATCATGAAAATTAATAAAATTTATTTTTATAAATCTTCTATCTTTATTTTCTTGCCACTACACCTTTGTTTGTTTGGATTATTTCATTAGCCACCATTTCTTTACTTGTTTGGCTATTTTTATATTCAATGAAGTCCTAAAATAAGACGGAAAACCACACTCAATTGCCTGGATTTTGATTTAATTGTCTCAAAATTATTTCTCCCCCTTGATATCGAATGGGAGAAGATTTATTTTAATAACAGACACACAATACAACACCTTAGCAAAATCAAATTCATTTCCTCATCACTCTCCACATATCTAGCCCCTCTCCATATGACATCTTTACGTACACTTCCTCTCAAATAGCTAATACCCTAAAAAAAAAAACACACACACACGCGAGCGCACACAGAATAACGAAAACAAATACAAATTGCTTTCACCAACTGAATAGGATCTCTAGGATTCATGCAAAAAACGAGATATATATATATAGAGAGAGAGAGAGAGAGAGAGAGAGAGAGAGAGAGAGAGAGAGAGAGAGAGAGAGAGAGAGAGA
>JAULJZ010000021.1:4370887-4380926 GCA_032270985.1 Heliamphora pulchella | reverse complement strand
GTTTAGAATTCTACCTCGGTGTGTTCAAAACTCGACTCCTCGAACTAGGTGCAAAATTGAGCTTCGCCGAAATTGAAATCTGATCTGATGGTTGCGTAGCCCACCGTGCCAAAAGCAAGGATCCGCTGTTGGATCGCTGAAAATCGAGCCCTGGACCCCCGAGAACTTAGAGAGAAGGCAGATAGAAAACGAAAAACTTACTGGAGAAGTTTTGAAAAATATCTAACTCCAGATATTTATAGGTCTCCCAAATATCTTTTTTTAAAATTTTTCGAGAATCGCGTCAAAACGGCCCACGGCCCCGGGAACTACCTCGCATGCATATCAAAGTCCGATCATACATCAAAAGCAGTAAAAATATGCTGCAACGAAAACACATAACGCGCGTCCAAAAATACCAAAAAAAACGGGTCAAAGTCCCACAATGTTCCTACTCAGGGAGATAGAAAAATAATACCGAAATGACCTTACTCTAGGGGGACAGAAAAAGAACATCAAAGGTCCTTGCTCTGGAGGTATAGAAAAATAACACAAAAAATCTCTACTCTGGTGAAATAGGAATACAACACCAAAGGTCCCTACTCGGGGAAACAAGACAATAATACCAGAAGATTCCAACTCGGGGGCAGGAAATTACCGAGGGTTGGATGGAATAAGGATGGGAGAGGATATGATGTTTAATATAAAGTAAAATGATTCTAACTATATAAAGTTAAACTTGAATAATTCATGGCAAATTAGAAATTTTGATATATTTGAATTTACACAAGCGCGGCTAATGAATGATAACATTTTTCAGGTGACGCGTGACGAAACAAAGGAAGTGGCATTCGAGAAAGAACGATTTACTTTGTTCATGTTTTCTATTTAAATTCCTGTGATTTGCATTTCTGAATTTAGCACGTGGATGTATGGTTTAAATAATATTGGATGTTAAGTGCACTAATAGTAAGCTTTGGGATTTTCTTTGGGAATGAAATTCTGGGATTTTCTTTTGAAATTAAGTTTTTATTGACTCGTCTTCTCTTTTCAATTTCGAGAAATTTTTTTAAAAAAACAGTCTACAATTTCCAAAATAAAGTGGAAGAAAAGAAAAATAGAGTCCTTTGATGAGTTTTGACTAATTAGTCGGTTATGGATGCCATAATTAAAAATTGGTCGTGACAGTTGACACATCGCGCCAATGAATCGACACCTTATACCATTTGTGTTGACTCTTTGAATCAAATGGGTTGACACTCAGTGTTCTGAATAAGAACATTTTGTGTCGACACAAAATGATATTTGAATCGACGCCTTAAGGAAAAGTATGCTTGAAACTTTTAAGTGTGTCGACATCTTTGAGAAATTGAGTCGATACCCTAACATCTTTGTCTAAGACGTTTCAGAAACTCAGATGAGTCGACATCAAATGATTTTGGATCGACACCTTCAGTATTGGACTGGAAATTATTTTAAGTCAACACCAAAGTGTTTTGCGTCGACACCAAATGATTTTGGATCGACACCTTTAGTATTGGACTGAAAATCATTTCGAGTCGATACCAAATGATCATTCGAGTTCTAGACTTCGGGTTTTTGGGTAGACACTAAATTTACATGAGTCGACACCAAAACACCTTCCGAAAAACAAAATGAGTCAACACCATAGAGAAATGGGTCAACTCCAGAACTACAAGTTATATCCCGATTTCAAGTAAAAAAGGATCGACACCAAAGCTTGTTGAGTCGACACAAATGTTCATTTCGAAAGCAAGAGTTTTGGATTGACACCAAACATAGTTGAGTTAACACCAAAACAATTGAGACTGTTTAAAAGTTTCTGAGTTGACACTAAACAATTTTGATTCGACACCAAAGTCTGACTTGAAAATCTAAAGAAATGCATTAGGTCGACACCAAATGATTCATGAGTCGACATCACTGTGTGGCTGAGGTAAAAGTAGAAATTGGATTGACACTAACAAAGATTTGAGTCGACATAACCACTTGAAGAACTAAGCCCTACATATTTTGCATCAACACAAAATGGTTTTGAGTTGACACCCACGACAGATTTTAAATCTTGCGCTGGTTCCAACAGTTGGATTTCAGAGCATTTATTCCCTCCACCAACCCACCGACGGCCATTTACTTCAGATAGCTATATAAGGAGTTAATTTTTAAAATTTTACAGACCTGGACACTATTTTATTACTCAAAATCAAAAGCTCAAATCCTTGAGAAAGCATTTACTACTATTTAATAATCCTCCAGGCGATTCTCTTTTTATTACTCATTTATTTCTATTTATCTATAAAGAGAGTGAGTTAGTGAATATTTGATTCTCACATTTATTGTATTAGAGGGTAAGTCACCATTGATCATTTAAGAGAGTGAGTAATCTTTTTTAAATAAGAGCTCAAAATAGATTAGAAAAAACATGGATTGTTTTGTAAAATCTTTTTAAGGCTGTAAAAGGTTTTTGAATGCGCATGTGAAATATTCAATGCTTGTGAATATTCTCAATGAGAGTCTTGAGAAGTGGACGTAAACTTGGAAGAAGCCGAACCAATATAAATCTTAGTGTTTAGTTTAATTTCTCTCTCCCTAACCTTTTTAATTTCTTTAGTCTCATATATATTGCTGTATCTATTTGAGAAATTAAAAAGTTTTGTTTTTTTTTTAAAATTATTATTATTATTTTAAAATTCAATTAACTCTCCTCTTGAGTTGCTTGAACTAACACCTTCCAACAACTAATTACTTATTAGGCAATTACTAACACCTTGTTGTATAAAGCTTCTAAAATTGTGTGTCATCAATTCTTTGTTTTGATCTCTATTTTTTTTAACCCCCAAACTTCCCAATGTTTTATTTATAAATACACCAAAAAAATACTAAAAGTTTATAAATTTATATAATATTAAATTTTACACAAAAAAAGATTTCTAGTTGACTCTTAATTTCACTTCAATCCAATTACATATAAACCAAGCGTAATAAAAAAAAAATACAAGCCATATAAAATACAAGACACCCAACCTAACAATATGTCTATTAATAGTTTAATGTTATCCATACAAAGTCGGTTTATAATAATAGTTTATTAATTTTATTTTTGCTGGTAGTGATTGTTTTTCATCTTTTGACGTTTTTTTATATTTTTAATTTCTATTATCAATGAATCAAGAAAAATATTTTTTATATAAAATAATTTACAAAAGACAAAAAAATAGACCACACACTCTATGGGCTCGTTTGGTTGAAAGACTATTTTCATAAAATAGTTAGTGTATTTAAATTACTAGTGTATGAAGTATTAGTGTCTGAATAATTAGTGTAATATTTTTTTATACTGAAGGATATTTGGTTGAGAATAAGATAACTTGGTAATTTATGAATAAATAATATGTTATTTAGTTTGACATGATTTTAATGAAATTATATTTTTTCATGTAAAAAAACGACCAAAATAGTTCTGGGATTAACTAATTCATCTCTCCCATAGGTTTATGGGCCTGTCTGGGATAGTTTTTAAGCCGATTTTTTTTGCAAAAAATGCCAGTTTTTAAGCTGCATTGTTTGATTTAAAAAAAAAAACTAATTAATTTTTTTCCATTTCTTAATCTAAAAAAAAAATTAATACATATTTCAAACACTCTAATTATTTTTTAAATAAAATTACTGTAATACATTTTATTTAAAGAAATTAACCTTACTCACAAAAATAAAAAAAATCGTGCCAATATATCCCAATTACTACAGCTTAAAAGTAAAAGTAAGAATATTTTAGACATTTTAATAAAAAATAAAAAAGTTAAAAAACTACTTAAAAAATTATCTCAAACAATCTAGACTTTTTTAATTTTTTTTTTTTGAAAAAGCTAAATCACTTAAAAGTCAAATTTATTCGACATCCCAAACAGGCATTATATATGAAACTATTAATAAAATAGTCAAATTTCAAACCTTAATTCCACAACCAAACGAGGCCTACATTTATCACAACCAAGGCATTTGGATAAAATTAAAAGTTTAGGCGAGGGATTAGTTACATTAGTAGAGAAAAAGGATTTACTTGTAATAATTTTTCATCTACAAGTCAACTCCGTATGGGCACCGTTAGTTGATGGTCCCCATGGTAATTTAGAGCATTGTTGAAATACCAACGGAAGAAAATGATTCAACGCCCTCCTTGTTTTTTTGTTAAAAGGTAAGTTTATTTATTTATTTATCTTTTTGGCAAAGGGAAATAATTTAAAGGGCAATTATAAAAAAAAAATCTTTAATTATCCACTCAGGTATGCAAAGCACTTAAACTTTTAATTTCATTTAAATAATTTATTTTCAATGTTGGTGTCAAACGTTGTAAAAGGATAAATAAAATTAAGAAACGTGAGAAAATTTTAATTTAGTTTTCAATTAACACGTCAGTTAATTTTGTCTATTTTTAACGACGTTTAACACTATGGTATTAATCGATTGAAATCAAATTATTTAAATATTCAATTTATAAAATCAAAACTGTAGGTATTAGTGAACAATTACTTAATGGTTTTGATTTTTTTTATAATATAACAATTATCCTTATTGCAAAAGAAAGTGACATTAAAAAATTAAGAATTAATTATATTTTTATCTCTTAAGTTATTATGAATTTTTTTAATTTTTTCCCTCAACTATCATTTTTACTTACTTGGTCCCTCAATTATCTAATTTACTCATACTTATCCAAATAAAAAATTAACATTTATTTAATTGACATAAAATAATTATCTAGCAATTTTTACTCATATTTCTTGAAAAAAAAAAATCATTTTATTGCTTGTGATGAAAAAATTAAACTATTTTTTATGCTAACAAAACAAATTAGATATATTAAAAAGCGAAGACAAATGACTTTTAATAAATGATAATTTTTATTTGATCTAGTAAGAGTACATTAAATAATTGAAAAATAAATTAGATAAATTAATAATTGATGAACGAAATAAAAAAAAATTCACGATATTTTGGGAGTGTTTAGAAATATTACTGCTAGTAGTTTTTAATTTCTTACTACTAATTTTAATTATAAGGTACAAACAGTTCCAAACACTCACAATTTCAGTTATTACTTTTAATTAATTTTTTTAATTTTAATTATAAGTTATAATTTTTATCAAACAATCATAATTTCTACTATAAATTACAATCTCTAAATTATTAATAATAAGTTTGCCAAACCGCCTTTAAGGGATAAAATCCAAAAATTAAAGATGCAGGGGTTATTTTGTGAAATGCAAATAAAATAAGGGGTTGGTTTGAAACACGGCGGAAACAGGAGGAGGACTTCCCGCTTCTGGCGTCATCGACTCATCGGTCGGTCTCATTCATTCCTATTTCCCTCCGTTTCTCCATCGTCAAGACCCCTAATTTCACGACGGTTTCGAATCGAGTGTTGATAATTTGAGGTTACACTCACCCCATCTTCGTGTCTCTCTCTCTCGCCCTGTAATTGAACTAAGATCTGTAAGTTTTCTTCTTCATTTTGCACGCATAGTTGCCCATAAATCGTTATACGATTTGTATGAATCATTGATTCATGGATTTGTTCATCTATCTCGGCGACATTGCATGAAGGTAAACTGTAGACGCCTTTCTTTATCAAATTTGTTGATGGTTAATTCGCTTCGATTGGATCTAATGAGATTAAAATGCTTTACATTACACATTCAATTTTTACGTGCTTAATCCATCTGTGGCAATGACATTTTGCATGATGTACATGTGTGCTCAATGCATTTTTTGGGAAATCTTGGTCAATTTGTCTTGGGTTTGGAACTTCTTTTGGTTCCCCCTTTAGCTATCGTCATTCACACTGAAATTCGTTTTTTGGTTTTTTGTTTTTTTGTTTTTTTTGTTTTTATCTTCCTGCATTTCTTTATTTATATGTATATAGGATTAAAGATTGCGTATACATGTGTGCATATATGTAGGTATTTATCCACGTTCTTCTAGGTATTTGTTTAATTTGGTTGGAATATGTTGTCACTGTTGTAAAATGTTCATCCAGTCATCAGACAATAAATGATTTGGGTTTTTTTGGCAAGTGAATTGGCTTCCATACCGACCATCGTTTTTTCAGATGAAGAGTTGTAGTGAAATCTTTTGTCCTCATGGGTACTTCATCCAGTAGATTATGGTTTTGCAGCGGATTCTCTGGTTGTTGTCATTAATTCATATTTGGGTAGTTTGTTTTAGTACACACCCACTGCCGGAGCTAATCGGTTGGAGCTTTTATGTTATGAAACCTTTCCAGATATGATATTGATGCTTGTTAGATTACTCACGGTGGTGTCAGCCACGAATCTGGTGTTGTGTACCTATTGAGGGAGGAACATATAGTGTTCTTTTTCACTTGTTGCAATTTAAACAGGAGAATCGTGAAATTTGAAAGTAGGTAACTAGAAAGCACCAGTTCATTTTTCCATGCCAATGATTGATTTTTTTTTTTTAATGACAAACTGTATTTCCCAAAAAGGTGGTTCTTGAAGATGCCCAAATTTTTTTGCCAAGCACGAAGGAGTTTTAACATTGTAGTTCTTATGCTTTGCGTACTTATGGCGTGGCAATCTCATAAATCACCAAAAAAATTACTATCATGAAGATTTTTCTTATCATTTATCTCCATGTACCATTAAGTCAACATGACATGTTTATGTTCTTGCGATTTAGTAAATCTTGATATTTCTAGATTACACAAAGTTGCCTTGATGATTCAGGGGTTGAAGCAAGATATGACTTAGACAAGAATTAAGTAATATCATGAATTTATTTGATTGGCTAAGGCCTTGTACTAACATATCAACTAAGGAATTTGCAAAATGTTTGGTAGAAAATAAATTTATTGTTTCCTTTTGGTCACTCTTAGATTGATTTTTTAAATGCCGAGTAACTGTGGAACATCTATATCTAATGTAGGAAAAATTATCTTTTTGGCCACGGTTATGTCAAATTTTGAACTTTTGTTACCTTCTGAAACTGAGAATCTATCTTTTTGGGTGTGAAAAATATTGAAAAACTCCCTATGTTTGCATCTTCATTCGAGATTGACTTGTAGTTTTGCAACCTGGTTATAAGCTCTAAGAGCCATGTTTGCTCAGGTTCCAAACTTGATATATTGCTGGCATTATGGAAAAGGATGACTCTACAGAGACAAATAAATTGAATTCTCAAATTTCCGAAGAGAATGGAAATACACCTGATGGTACTAAGGAAGAATGGGAAAAGCAAGATTTTAATGAGAAAAACTCAGTGATTGCTCCAGCTGATGAAGTGGAGGGAAATGTACCTCATGTTCAGAAAGAAGATGAGGAAACGAAGAAAGTGAATGCTTTAGTTGCTGACAATGAGCAAGGGGATGCACTTGATTTTCAGAAAGATAGCTACGAAAACGAAGACTCTGTTCCGAAAACTATGTTGGAATTTTCAACAGCTGAAAATCCGGAGGGAGATAAAGTTGATGTTCAGAAAGAAGACCAAGTGGAGTCTGCTAGATACATAAAATCATTTAGTATCGGAGAGGAATGTCCCAAGATAGTCAATGAAAATCTCGAGGAAGCTCATGGTGAGGAGGACGCAGAGCCTGTCTTTGATGGGACAGAGATTCCTGGAATGGAAGCAAACAGGAGTACATCGACTCGTTCTTTGGATCTTGGTCATGAGACTCAAGAATCTTGGCCTGATAAAGCAGTGGCTCTTAAGAACTTTGTCAGGAAGAAAAGTGCAGTTGCCGTCTCCAGTGTTCTTCGTCGCCTTTCAGGGAAAAGTGATGACGGTGAACAGGACATTCCCAATGATGAAGGTAAGGATGACAAAAGTGATAGGACTATTAAGGAGGTTGCAGATTCTCCCAAAGAAAGTGAAGCCCAAGAAGCCTCTCAGAAAACAGCAGAGAAGTCTGGGTGGAATCCCCTTAGCCTTATTAGGATTTCACGCGATGTTGATAACAAAGCAGAACAGCTGGAGGAGGTAAGTGAAGAATCATCACAACCTATAGCTATGAAGGGAAGAATCCTATTGTACACAAAGCTAGGATGCCTGGAGTGCAGAGAGGCTAGGCTATTTCTACATAGGAAAAAGTTCAGATACGTTGAGATTAACATTGATGTGTACCCCAGCAGAAAGCTCGAGCTTGAGAAGATTGCTGGCTCTTCTGCTGTTCCTAGAGTGTTTTTTAATGAAATCAATATTGGAGGATTGGGTGAGTTAAAGGGTCTGGATGAGTCTGGTAAGCTCAATGAGAAGATTGAGTATGTCATTGCAGAAGCGCCACCATTTGAAGCTTCTTTACCACCCCTTTCTGGTGAGGATGATATGTCCACTTCTGGGGCAATAGATGAGCTAGCTGTCATTGTCCGAAAAATGAAAGAGTCTATTCCTGTTAAAGACCGCTTCTATAAAATGCGAAGGTTCACCAACAGTTTTCTAGGTTCAGAAGCAGTGGATTTCTTATCAGAGGATCAGTACTTGGAAAGGGAAGAGGTCAGTTGTGTGTTTTCTTTTTAATCTTTCTGAAAAGATGGTTATTTTTTGCTGTTGTTCATGGACTGTGTAGTCCTATGCATCTAATAATGCTGGGTACTTGTCATGAACTCAAGATAAGGCAAATCTAAGGCAGATTTTGTTTACCGTCTCGTTATTTACTGTTTATTGAGATTGAGTTCTATCTCAAAGTCAAAAATCAATTAGCTTAATTTTGATCCCTTCTGAATTGGAATAGCATTTTCAATCAGAATATGTATCCTATTCATGGGTGGATGATGAGATTGTTAAACACATCATTGGTGGATCCTGGATGATGAGATTGTTAAACACATCGGCGGTGGATCCACATTAGGCTGGAGGCGGCTTCCCCCTCAAATTTCTGAAACCTTCATTTTACTTAGATGAAAATGATTTCTATACACTTTGGCCCCTCCCTCCCCTGCGCCAGTGGATCCTTCTGTCCACCCATTAGGCATTAACTACTCTACATTTGGTACCAGAATTCTGGAGATAAGCTCCTCCTGTTAATCTAGTGCTGCAAAATTGGAGTGAAGTATTCCCCGTGGAATTGTTCTCTGAAATTTTCTGTCTGGTACAGTAATCTTTATAATATATTCTATATGAGGTTAGTAGCACTTTATTGTTGGTGAATTCCCTGAAATCGAATGCAAAATTGGGCTTTTGAAGAAGCCTTTTATAGACGACTGGGAGTTTGCTTTATCCTTGTAATTTTTCTCTTGATCCTATTTTATAAATCATTGGATTTTCCTCTTTGTTTTTGTGATTTATCTTGTACTTATTCCCAATTGTGCCCAAGAATTCTTTTCTTTTTCTTTTTTCAAAATATGAATGAAGCAACTCTCGATTTTTTAATGGTGGTTGTCATAATTTGATGATGCCTCTAGAGCATAGGATCGTCATTCACATTCCTAAAGAAGGATTTATATACCTTTGATGCCAATTCTATAGTTCACTTTGGGGTTGGGGAAACATGATAATTAATGTTAAATGTATTCATAACTGCTGACTCTACCTTAGTATTCCATTTTTTTTTCTGTGCTTACAAGTGGCTTTTCTTGTCTTTAATTTCTACCGTACATCGTAAATATGCAGTCTTGGAGGGTGCTCAAAATTATAAGGAAGATATTAATTTTGGGACATCCGATAAAAGTATATAAGGAAGATAATTCTAATAAGACAATTCGTAGTTCAGTGGTGGGGAGTGAATTATTATTATTATTTTAATGGTTGCCAGACTGTTGTCGTCATGATTAGCTTACAGTCTGATGGAGCCCAATACATTTTATTTCATGTACCAATTTGATATAATGGTGGAAGTCATTGACCCTTCCCTTATATTCTTATAATTTTCCTTGGGCCTTGTGTTGAGATGTGAAAGAAAACCCTTATTTGGGTTAGACCAATCGATCGGTGGTTTAGACTGATCGATTGGTCATGTCTGCAGGCGAGAAATCGAGTGCAGTGCAAGACCGCTTGATAGACCGATCGATCCGTCTTTAGACCGATT
>JAULJZ010000021.1:4348508-4362486 GCA_032270985.1 Heliamphora pulchella | reverse complement strand
TTATCATGGCACTGTAACTCCCATTTTTAGAAGAAAACCCAAACTTATTTACAATAATGTATCTCAACAACCACAACGACTAATGTAAGTTTGGATAATATTTATTGCAGTATAACAGTGGTAAGTGCTATACTGTTAACTATTGCTTTGTAGACAGAGTGGAACGCAAGAAACTTAAATCTATGTTGGGCCGTGACTTAACTTTAAGCCAATTTGAAAAGCTTAGCATCTTACCATTTTTGAATCTTACTCATGCTGGTTAGCTTGGTGTCATTAAGAGACACAAAACAGATGGGGAGGTGGAGCCAGTTCTAATGTTTTTGATTGCTCTCCCTCCCCCAATCTCGTTTCCTGTGTAGTGTATACATCCTACTATGATAATGCCTTTAAATACGTCTTTTCTTAGACTGTTGACTTAATCGTGCATCAAGCTATCGTCAAGCGCTCAGAAGACATATGAACTTTTGTAGAGTATGGTGAATTCTTCTCACGTGGAATTTAATGTTTTATGAATTTACTTGGGACCTTATGGATGACAATGCCTCAAATCAGCTGGAGAACCCCTGAGCCTACTCTACCCTTTTTAGAAACGAACTCTGGGTGTGTTTTATCTCTGTCGATAATCCCTGTTTGATTTTGATATTCAATTCCTTCCCATACCAACTTATCACTTGGCTGTTTTACTAAGATTAATGCAAATCTGAGAAGCAGACTCATCTATTTATCAATTGGATAGGTAGAAAGTCTACTTCAAAGCAAGGAAAAAATCTGATATAATCAAGAAAATATGCATTAACCCAACCACGTAAATGTTCCATTTACTATTAAGAAATTCGTCAATGAAACATTTTGTAGTTATCTGGACTGATTATAATTCTAGGACTAGTTTAATATTCTTCTCATAAGAAAAATCAGAGTAGAATGTATGTTATCTAAGTTGTGCAATGACTTTATATGTCATTTTTTTCCGTCTTCAATATTTCAGATTCCACAAGCTGGATGGGATAAACTATTTGTATCTTTCATACCTGCTGATTCTGGAAAGGCCACAGCAAAGACAACCAAAGCAAATGTGAGAAATGGTACATGCAAATGGGCAGATCCTATCTATGAAACTACAAGGCTTCTCCAAGACTCCAAAAGTAAACAATACGATGATAAGCTGTACAAATTTGTTGTGGCCATGGTAGTGTTATTCTCTAATTCTTCATTTCAATCTTGACCCTTGTATGTATTAGTATCATTCTAGAATCTGTATTACTCATTATCTATTCGTGATATATTGAGGTCTCTTGTTTCCACATATATCAGCTAGTCCCTTCTCATCATGCAAAAACAATTTAGTACACCCAATATCTCTTTGAGCAATTGAACTGATGTTAACTTTATCTTCATCCTGAATTTATTGACATCAGGGTTCTTCGCGGTCTAGTGTCCTTGGTGAAGCTAGCATCAATCTTGCTGATTATGCTGATGCACTGAAGCCTTCCATCATCGCATTACCTCTTCATGGGTGTGACTCTGGAACTATTTTACATGTGAGACACTTTGAACTCCATATGTACTATGATCTTTAACAGTTACATTCAATGGCCTAGTTGAATGTATTACTTCATCTTAGGATTAGTCATAGTGTATGCTACATGGATGGTATGAAAAGCATGATACTTTTCACATGCCTAATGCTGGTCCTGCTGGGCATGTATCGAGTGTGCATTGTTCACAAAAAGAGGAACCCATTCCTAAATCACTAGAATCTTTTGTGTAATTTCTTATTTAGTTATCTATTCCGTGGATACTTTGAAATGAGTGATTGCCTATTTAATTTATTTTTGATAAGTATGATTAATTACTAACATCCTATTGTATAGATATTTTTATTTATCTCCATATCTTGGGATCGGTCAATTGGAAAAGTTAATACAAAGCTCACCCGCATCCTACTTGTGTAATCAAATCTGCTTGCAAACGATGTTGGCTTTCAGCTAGCTTCTGCAAACTTTTTTGCGTTAATTTTGCTTGTTTGGTTTTGCTTTGGCTCGTTGGCTTTCAGCTAGCTTCTGCAAACTTTTTTGCGTTAATTTTGCTTGTTTGGTTTTGCTTTGGTTCTTGTGCCACCATTTCATCTTGTACTAGGTTCAACACTTTTTTGCTATTGCTAAGAATTATTTCTCATTATTTACATACAATGTTGTAGTTGACAATGCTTTTCATTGCCAGGTCACAGTGCAGCTCCTAACTTCTAAAACTGGATTCAGGTATTGCATCCTTACTCGTAACAATTCAGTTACATGCTTTTATAATTGGGGGATTGAAAACAAAATCTGTATGCTTACAGAGAATTTGAGCAGCAGAGGGAACTCAGAGAGAGGGGGCTGCACATGGGCACCGATCCAAATAGGCAAGATGGATTTGGTACTGAAAAAGAGTCGTCTTCAGTTGAGTTTGCCAATGGTCAGACTGATAAGGTTGATTATTCTTTTTGTTTGCATTGGCTTCAAGAGTGTCTTCTTTTGCTTGACATACCATATTGGTTATTTAATGAGCTTGAAGTTCTCATATTATGATTCTGAAGCAAGAGCATCTTTGGGTGTGATTCCGTTTGGGGAACTTTTTTTTTTTTCATTGAAAGTAAAAGTACGATACATGAAGTAACGTAAAGAATTTATTGTACAACCATATTGAAATCTATTCCTGATGTTAGTTCTGGGCCCATTCTTTCCTTGATTAGGCAAAAGCATCTATTTCTGGCATCTGAATTGTTACGTTTGTTTTCAATTTTTTGTAACAGGATTATAGTCATGGCATTGTGCTGTTAAAAATTTAAGCTGTTAGACTGGGCGTTAAGTTTGCATATCATCAGCACACCCCTTCATGTGCCTTCCCAAGTGTGGTCATACAGCTCACTGTGGATGGGCTGACACGTGCATGTATTATTAATTAACAGTTAGTGTCTAGGTAATGAGATTTAAATTTATGTAAACTTAATTGGGCTGTACATCCTTTTCCAGCTACTTAATTGCGAGGTCTCTACTTAGAAACACTGTTATTTAGGCTTCTTTATAGCCAAGGACACAGATACATTGTGGACAGCCCAATTAAGTTTGATCAAAACTTTTCTTAATGGAGCTAAAGAACTATGGCACCCTGTGCCTATGGGATACCCCAACGGCTTAGGTTGCATTCCCCCAATAAAGAGATTCGCGTTCAAGAATTCTTATCTTACCTATAAAAAAGGAACACCACCACCCTGAAAGGGATGTCACTTGTGGTAGAGATGTTGCACCTTGGATTAAGTGATGAAAGACTTGTGGCTATGGATAGTGGAGTAGACCAGTATGTTAGAAGAAAGAACTATGATTTGGTTCTGCGGTAGAAATCATTTTCCTCAGACACCTCATGTTGGGTGGCATTCTTCCTGGTGTCTCATCTGTGTGCCGCATGCGCGGATCTATTTGTAGCGAGTGTGGTTCTTTTACTGGGGACAATGGAACTCTTCTTTTGGGGGTAAAAGGAGAATTGGCATATTGAGTGGCAGTTATCACAAATTAGTTTTGTTCTCCATTTTTTATGCGTATCCTTTTGATTTGGAGAATGAGACATTGTTGAGAAAACATTGGCATTGAACACCTTTGAGCACATTTATTAGTTGGAAAACTTCCTAGCAGGATTCAGCCCATTGGAAAAAGATAAGGGCCCTAATTTTCCCTTTTGTTTGCATATTGGCATGCACAGACAAAATGCCGGGCAGGTACTATTTTTAAGTGCACTTGAACAAAATCCACAATGCCACAGGGCCTGCCATCCTGGAAACTGACTTTTCAAGGTGTGGATCAACTACACCCTTGGGGGATTGGGACAGAAAAGAACATGCTGTTGCCTTCCCTTATTGCTGTTCTGTTTCTCGAAGCAGTCTTCAGATCAACCATGTCTTCAATTGAAAATGTTGTATTGTAAAAAAAAAATCATTATGCAACGTGATAAGGAAATTAGAAACTCCGATGTACACTATTGAATGTCTTTTTGGACCTCTTCATATAATCAGCAAATATTGTCTGATTCCGATCATGATCTAATTTTTCCTTGTCCTTTGCCCTCTCACTATAGGTCAATGCAAGAGTTAGATTCAGGCCTGAATCTAATGAGCTTCCATCAGTTGAAGAAGAGGTGGGGTTGACTGAAGAATATGCAGATTCAGCTGCGGGGTTTGATGGTTCATCCAATACTTCAGAAAGTTTATATGCTGAAAAGCATGATACCTCTAGCACACATGAGATTGATAGCCTGAAAAGTACTGAATCTGGTGATCAAAATGGACTTTCCCATTGTCAAAGCCCTCGGGAAGAGAAAGGTGATTCATCTGATCATCGAATTTTGGCACAGGGAAGCAGTGATTGGGTTCATGGCTGGAGTTCAGACTATTCCGTGGATAATGACTTGGCAATTGCTTACGAGGAGAATAATAGACTCAGGGGTAGTTTGGAAGTGGCTGAGTCTTCTATTCTTGAGCTTAAGCTGGAGTTAAGCTCTTTACAAAGTCATGCTGATGAAATAGGCATTGAAACACAAAAGGTTGCCCAGCAACTTGCTGCTGAGATCGCTTCAGGAGAACAACTGGCAAAAGATCTTTCTGTCATGAAGTCAGAGTGCTCAAAGTTAAAAGGTGATCTTGAACAGCTTGAAAGTCTAAAATTAAATCCTCAATTTGAAACCAGGGAAACTAGTAACAGCAACCAGGATCATTTATTTCGAGGTTTACAGGTAAAATGGCTAAAGGGGCTTTTGGTCATGGAGGATAAGGTAAGGGAGCTTCAGAACAGATTGTACCTCGGCCCCCACGATAGAGACTTGAGGTTCCTTCACTCAGACTTGGAGGAATTGCTAATTTTTCTGCAGGGACTCAAACAAGGAACTGAGGAAACGAGTTGTCTGGCAAATTTGCCATCAGAAATAGCAACTGTAAAGGAGATCAGGGAACTGAGTTCACATGAAAGCAAACAACTTGTGTCAGGAAATGGGTTAGATGTGGACCTGTATCAGCCACCAGATATGCTTCATTGTTTGAGCATCCCCAGCATAGTGTCTCAAGAACCTGATTCTACAGGTGCTTCCAATGCATTGAAAAGCCAAATCTTTGAACTTCTAAGGGAGTTAGATGAAGCCAAATCTGAACGAGAAAGTGTTGCTAGAAAGATGGACCAGATGGAGTGCTACTATGAAGCTCTTGTTCAGGAGCTTGAGGAAAATCAGAAGCAAATGCTTGGAGAGTTGCAGAATCTCAGAAATGAACACTCTACTTGCCTGTACACTATTGCTACCACAAGTGCTGAGATGGAATCAATGCGCCAAGACATGAATGAGCAGATTTTAAGATTCACAGAAGAGAAACGTGACTTGGACTCCATTAACAGAGAGCTTGAAAGGAGGGCTATTACCTCAGAAGCAGCACTGAGGAGGGCTCGCTTGAATTACTCTATTGCAGTAGATCAATTACAAAAGGACCTTGATCTGCTTTCTTTCCAGGTTATATCTATGTTTGAGACAAACGAGAACCTTATCAAACAGACTTTTTCAGAAACTTCACAAGCATGCTTCCTCGTGCACCCAGATGCAGCGCAGAATCCAGAAGAATCTGCTGGCGCTAAACTTTTGCAGTATCAGAATCAAAATGCAAGTGTGAAAAAAGAAATCTTCTGTGGAGATATTCTTTTAGAGGACATGAAGAAATCTCTCCTCTTGCAGGAAGGGCTTTACCAGAAGGTTGAAGAAGAACTCTCTGAAATGCATGTGGCAAATGTGTACTTGGATATTTTCTCAAAGATTCTACGTGAGACTTTGCTCGAAGCAAGTGCTGAAGTTATACTTGCAAAAAAGACACTAGATGAACTTGCACAGAAGTTGGACCTTTCAACCGAGTCCAAGAAGTTGTTAATGCTACAGCTGCAAGCTGCTATGGATAATGTTCAGACCCTGAATGAGTACAAAGCTAGTTGCACTGCCAGGTGCAGTGATTTGGCCCTACAGAATCAAATTTTAGAAGCAAAGTTAGATAGTCTTTCTGATGAAAATTGTCTACTTACTCAGAAGATTACAGAATGGGAAGCATTGATGTGGGAATGCAGAAGTTATGAAAGCAAATACGAGGCTTGCGCTACTGAGAAAACAAAGCTGGCAAATTTGTTAAAACAGGAAACTCTAGACAAGGCTAATCTTCAAAATGAGATATTGTCCTTGAAAGAAGAGTTGAAAGCTGTCAAATCTGAACAGAATGAGCTGGCTTATTCGAAGGAAAACCTGCAGAAAATAGTCATTTTTCTGGAAGAAAAATTAGGGGGTCTGTTGGCATCTTACCACAAGCAATTCAATGGAATGTTTTCCCTGCCTAATTCTGTGCATCATGATCTGGGGTCGAGGGATATCATGGATGTTATCTCGCAAGTGGAAGAGATCCAACTTAATGCATGGGAAAAGATTCTTCAACTTCTGGAAGAGAAGAAAAATCTTGAGGATGAAAGAGACCTTGCTCAAGTATCCTCGACCACTGCCAAGTCAGAAATACTGGCCGTGAAACAGAAGTTCAAGCATGACATAAAAACTATGGCTACTAAACTAGAGTCGTTTAATGTCCTTGTGGAAAAGCTTCAGTTGCAGCTTGAAACTCTTGCTAATAAACTCCATATTAGCTCTCAAGCTGAAGAAAAATATGCAAACCAGAACGAAGAACTTTTGGCTGATCTAGCACATTTGGAAGTTGAGCTGCAACAACTTACTTCTCAGAATATAAGCCTTGCTAAAGAGATTTTGGGCTTGGACACTGTAACTGAGAAACTTGGAAGTAGTAAATTGACCATTGTTGAGTTGACACGGGAAAGGCAAGATCTGATGATGTCATTACAGGATAAAACTGAGGAATCTGTCAAACTGGTATCTGAGCTTGATAGTTTGAAAGAAAGATTGGGATTTCTACAAGATGAGTTGCATGTTGTGAGAAGCTCTAGAAACAACCTAGAGGGTACTGTTACAGATCTAACTTTCCAATTGAACGAGAAGCATGACCACTTGGTCCGACTCTCCCAGCAGGAAGCTGAACTGGTACATTTCAGACAACTGGTGTCAGATCTACAGCTGGAGCAATCTAGAGTCTGCCATATTTTGCAGCTGCATGAGAAGTGTTCTGAAAAGCTTCGAACAGAATCTTCTTGTCTTACTGATCTGGAAATTCAGCTATCAGAAATGCACGAATATGTCGTTGCGGCAGATGTTAAGATTATCTTCATTAGAACTCAGTATGAAACCCGAATTGAGGAGCATGCCCTGAGACTTCAATCCTCAGAGGGGCACCTTGGGGAGCTTTGCAAGAAGCTTTTTGATGTAGAGGCAATGCTGAATCGCTCTCTTACTAGTGAAGCACATTGCACTGAAGAAAATGCAAACCTGTTGAATACTGTTGATTCCCTGAGATCGGAGTTGAAAGCCTCTGTTGCTCAGCATGGAGTCCTTTCAGATTTAACCAGTATTATGATGGTTCAATTAGAGGAATACAGGACGAGAGTGGCAACATTGGAGGCTAATTTTGCTCATGATAAAAATGGTTGCAATCTGGAGGTAGAACAGCTGAAGCACATGCTGGTGCTTTCAGAACTAGAGATTGATAAGCTGATTTCCTCCAAGGAAGAATTGGTAATCATAGTAATAGTTCTCAAAGACAAATTGTTTGAATTGCATGCTCAAGTTACTTCTCTAGAAGAATGTAATGATGATTTGATGACGCTGCAGAATCAGTGTAACAATCTTACCCGCAGGCTTTCTGAACAGATTCTGAGGACGGAAGAGTTTAAGAACTTGTCTATCCATTTGAAGGATCTTAAAGACAAGGCTGAAGTTGAATGTTTTCATGCTCGTGAAAAAAGGGAACCTGAAGGCCCATCAGTTGCTTTGCAGGAGTCACTGAGAATTGCCTTTATCAAGGAACAGCATGAAACCAGGGTGCAGGAATTGAAGCAACAGCTTTCTGCTTCCAAAAAGCATGGAGAAGAGATGCTCTGGAAATTACAAGATGCTGTCGATGGACTTGAGAATAGGAAGAAATCTGAAGTTTCTCACTTGAAAAGAAATGAAGAGCTATCACTGAAGATCTTGGAATTGGAGGCTGAATTACAGTCAGTAGTGTCGGACAAGCGTGAAAAAATCAAGGCTTATGACCGTATAAAGGCTGAATTGGAATGTGCACTATTAAGCCTTGAATGCTGCAAGGAAGAAAAACAAATGCTTGAAGATTCTTTGCAAGAGTGCAATAAGGAGAATAATAGAATTGCAACTGAACTTTCCCTGACCAAGGAACAGATGCAGAGTTCTGCATCTACCATGAATATTCAGAAGGAAGAAAGTAATGGATCAGAAGAACTGCGCCACATATCTGAAAATAGAGCTCTGGACACCTCTGAAAATGGTTCAAATGGGAGGCCTTTTTTCGAGTGCTCAGATCAATATAGTATAATGAACTGTGAAAAAGTAGATGCAAGCCCAATTCCAAGGGTTGAAGGCGAACAATCAACCCCCCCTGCAAACATGCAACCTCTCCAGGTAACCTTATTTTCTCTGAATAATTGTTGTTTGATTAATCATTATCAATTGGTCCATTGATGCCTGCAACTAGCATATTTAGAAAGACAAAGGTGATTTGGACATTAATGATGTCTCTAGTAATTACTTTTTTGTTTTGGGGTTCTGTTGAAATCAAGGCAATATCTTGTGGAACTATGATCCATTCTTGATATGCCTACAAACAGCAGGTTGGTGGGGTGGCACCATGAGAAGTATAGAGAAAAGAAGATAAATCTTCATATAGTTTTTAGTCTTAGAAAAAGCGTATGATAGAGTGCTTTGAGATATCATATGGTGGGCGCTAGAGAGAAAATGAGTGACAAATAGTTACATTGATGTGATAAGAGATATGTATAATAGAGTCGCCATGATAATTAGATCTCCTGTAAGAGAAACAAGTGAATTCCCGATTATAGTAGGATTACACCAATGATCGGATTTGAGTCATTATCTCTTTGCCTTAATTATGGATGAATTGACTAAACATATTCAAGATGAGGTCCTATGCTGTATGTTGTTTGCTGATGATATTGTCTTAGTGGATGAGACTAGGAGTGAGGTCAACGCTAAATTAGAAATGTGGAGGGAAGCTTTTGAATCAAAAGTGTTTCGAGTAAGGAGGAACAAAACTGAATATATGGAATATAATTTTAGCAGTAATAGGAGTATTAATGGTGAAAAAGTAAATATTCAAAATCAAGAGATAACTAAGAGTGAATATTTTCATCATCTAGGTTTGATTATTAATAAAGATGGTGATGTTGCAGATGATGTAACCTATAGAATCAAAATTGGTTGGCTCAAGTGGAGGAGTGCTTCCAGAGTTTTATGTGATCGACGGATGCCTAAAGATTAAAAAAAAAATTTTATAGGACAGCTATTAGACCAGCGATTTTATATGGGATAGGATGTTGGGCTGCTGAGAAAGGTCACATAAATAAGACGAATGCTGCGAAAATATGAATATTAAGGTGAATGTGTGGTAAGACTAGAAAAAATAAAATTAGAAATAAAAAGATTCGTAGAATAGTAGGGGGTTGCAGTAATTAAGGATAAGTTGAGAGAAAATATATTAAGGTGGTTTGGATACATACAATATAGACCAGTTGATGCAATAGTAAGAAAAAGCGACAAGATTATAAATAATAAAAATAGTAGGGGAGGGGTAGACCGAATTTGACATGAGATGCGGTATTAAGAAAAGATATGAACTTATTAAAATTAACTGAAGATATGACTCTTAACAGAGTAGAATGACGTAAAAGGATTCATGTAGCCACCTCCAATTGATTGGACAAAAGCTTAGTTTGGTTTGGTTTGGTTATTGTGTTTCATGTACATGTTTGGTTTTTGACTCACTATTTGGTGTCCCAAAGAAAATATTATTAAAAAAACTTAAATTGAGGCCCTAATTGGCAACTTTTGCTTTTTGGCAAAAAAAGCTAAGGTTGCCCTTTTGGCAAAAAAATCAAAAAACCAAATCAAAACAAACTCTCAGAATATTCTATTCAAATTCCTACCACTTTTAAAATACAATAATACTTTTTATTCATAACTTATTTACTACCACTAGCAACTATATATAACTGTTAAATATCAAATATATAGAAGGATAAAATTGTCTACTTTGAATAAAAAGTAAATAAGCTAGCTTTTTACCCAAACAATTAACTTAAAAAAAACTAACTTAAAAACCAAGTTATCAAATAACCTATTTTGAACCTAATTTAACTTTTTGGTTAAAAATGCAAAAAAAAAAAAAGTTAGCTTTTATGCTAATTGCCAATCAGGGCCTGAATACAATCATACCTAGTATTTCCATATTGGTAACACAATTTTTTATCTCTCATCAAGTCAATTAGGGGCCTGTTTGGGTTAGTTTTTAAGTTAGCTTTTTTGAAAAAACACCTGCTTTTAACCTGCATTGTTTGGTTTCCAAAAAAAGCTAAATAACTTTTTTTCTATCTCTTAATCCAATAAAAAAAGCCAATACTTTTTCCAAACACTCTAATTTTTTTTAAACAAAATTATTGTAATACCCTTACATAAAAAGTCAAATTTACTCATAAACACAAAAAATAGCCGTGTTAATATCCCAAACACTACAACTTAAAAGCTAAAAGTAAGGGTATTTTAGTCATTTCAATAAAAAGCAAAAAAGTAAAAAAGCAAAAAAACTACTACAAAAAATTATTCCAAGCACTTTCACTTTTATTTATTTATTTATTTTTTTTTAAAAAAAAGCTAAATCTCTTAAAAGTTAAGTTTAAAAACTATCCCAAACAGGCACTAAGTAATATGGATTCTTAGATAAGACTTCAATGATTGATGCTAGCCCTCAAGCCTTGCATTTGCTCCACATTTACCTGTCTACTGCTCCTTCCTACTTTTTTGGTTAAGTTATCAAGGTTCTCACACAGTGACAGCTAATTATTTATAAAAAGGAAGGAAAGGGGATTTGGTTGCTGCTAAAATTGTTGAATTACTTATTCCTATACAAAGGATAGGCAAAATTAACGGAGTGCGTCAGGAGTATTGTGTTATTGTAAGATTCTATGAAGTTGACAGAAAACTTTATAGAATTATTATAAGACCTGTCATGATGTCTCTTACCGAAGGCTGGGCGGTTTAGAAGAAACATGTTTAGAAAATGAGTGTAGATGAAATGAGAATGTTCAGATGGATGAGTGGCGTTATAATAAATGAGGAAAAGTTGTTTGAGATGGTATAGTGATGTACGCAGGAGACTAATTCTACGCGCCTAGGAAGAGTGATTTAAACCACGTAGAGGGTGGTAAAAGTAGGTGTGCTCATGGGTCAGTTTCTCTCAGGTTGGTGTCAAACTCAGAATTGAATGATCAAACACCTTTCTCCAAAATAAGAATCAATAACAAAACCATAAGATGAAAAAGCTGAGCCAAACCCGAATGATTGAAGTGAGCTTGATTTAGTTTTGATCCGTGAGTTAAAAACAGTTAGTTTAAATAGCCAAATAGACTAATGGGCTAAACTTAGTTTTAAGATCGAAAATAAAAGGCACTGTCAAACCTCATAAATATCCAAATAAGATCCACTCAAAATACTCACAGCTGAATTTGTCCGTGCAATGCTTTTTAACGCGCCCAAACCGATCATTATTTTCTCGTCCTGCAGACTCTGGAGATCAGTCTGAGACGGCTGTAGCGTATCTCGCAAAGGTCTACCTTGTCATACTCAGCTGGGTAACCTCGCTCACTTAGATAGCAACGCGATCCTTGCATTGATTTGACTTCTCAGATTACTTTGCAATCTTGCTTCAATGCCACCCAATGATTGGCAATGCATCCAAGATTAGGAAACATAAATTAAAACAGGAGGATAGCATTCATATAATCATATTACTTTTTCTTTTTTGAAGAGTTTCCTATACTCCCAGTCCATTCAAACTGTGCCATGGTGAATCAAGTTGAGAGAGGCAATGCTAACGATGAAAATGGGAGAGGGGGAGTTAGGGTTTTTGTAAAATGGGAGAGGGGAAGTTACGGTTTTTGTAAGCATAGGGAAAGAGAGTGATGTACATCAACAAATGATTACCAAAGTGGATGCAAGTCTCCACGGGTGAGATCCTACGATGCCATAGCATGTAAGGAGAGAGACAAGTTGGAAATGGTGAGAAGAGTAAGAGATGAGGGATGAGGGTTAGATAAAGATGGGAGTGAGATGAGAGAAATGATTATAAGTGTTTAAAATATAGTTAGGGTCACTTTGGGTAAACCAGCCAACCAACTTGAGAACTAAATTGAGCCCGTTTGTTTTGGAAAATCAAGATCCGGACTTCCCCTAGAAACTGAATCAGACCTGATTGAAGAGGTTGAGTTTTGTTTGGTTCTTGGGTGAATCGGCTCGTGTCAACACTGTGAAGTGAAGTCTCACATCGCTTGAGTATAAAAGTAATGTGTAGTATATAAGCGTGATAGCACTCTTACTTTAATAGCTAGCTTTTTGAGTTGAGTTCTACCTAAGACAGTGTAATATCGTATCAAACTTGGAGTACTAGGGATGGATAGGATGTGTCCCTGGCCTATACGCAGCAAGTATAGTTGTCAAATCGAGATACGAATTGTGTATCATTTTTTAATTTTTTTAAATTGTATATTGTATTGTATTGAGAATCATAAAATATTTAACATATTTAAAAATACGTCAAAAAAATATGTATATTTAATATAACACAAACATATTACAAAAAAAAATATATTAACTATTGTTAATGAATAACATTATGAAAATATGGTTCTCAAAAATAAAAATATGTATTATTCAATACTTGTACATTTGAAATACAATAAGAAATACCACAAGCAAATGTACTATTATAATCCAAATCGAATTTATTGTATATAATATGTTTTTTGTATTATTTTAGCACATCATTTAAGTTTTAAAATTTTAATGGACAACTTTTAAGTTCTCAACTACTTTGTTCATAAGATAAAACTAGATCATTGTTAATGGCCATAAATCAATGTTGTAAAATACTTAATACTAGATGAGTAGATATTTATGAAAGCAAACAAATATTGAAAAAAATGTTATAAATATCTGAACAATGCAAAACTTTCTAATAATATTTATTTTTACAAATTAAATTATCTAAAAAATTAAGTATTAATTTATCGTATGTATTAGATTATGTATCGCATTTTGCATATCGCATTATCTATCGTAAGATATGAGTTAACATCAGATACGATATGCAATACGTATCGATTTATATCTTTAATGTATCGAATCATAAGATACATATCGTGAATCGTAAGATGTTGATAACAGAACTTAAGTTATATTCACATATGATTTCAAGGCATCCAAGGAATGATTGATTAAAGCTCACATTTGTTCTTCAAAGCCTATACCACTCTTTCATAGCACACTATGCCTTTCTATTTATAATCCTAATTGAATTACCTTTTATTGCTGACTGATATTGTGTTAACTATACTATAAGGAAACCAAGGAATAGTTGATTATAGCCTGTTGTTCTATTCAGCTAAGGAATGGCACCTTGTCACCGTTGCATGAGACTGCCGAAGAAGGGTGCTTCCTACTTGGCATCAACTGCGTATTTATTTTTTATTTTTTTTATTTTCCCTTTCTAATGAAACAGCAGTGGACATAAGTGTTTTGCTAATATTTGAATGACTCATGAATTTTGTATTTTTCTTGATGCTTTTATGAAAGGACCTCAAATGATGTTGTTCCTAGCCTGTTTTACAGTTTTGGCTAGTCTGTCTCTTTGGATTTTTCGAAAATAGCGAACTGAAACATGAGTAGCTATAGGAAAGGAAATCAATCGAGAGCCCGTTAGTAGCGGCGAGAGAGAGCTGGTTGGGGG
>JAULJZ010000021.1:4321894-4332186 GCA_032270985.1 Heliamphora pulchella | reverse complement strand
AGAGGGGTCGTTCCTACACCTGCCCCTCTTTACCCCACCAATGAAGGTTATTCTTTGGAGCGCTCAAGGAATCTTGGGTTCTAATTTTCTCTAACACTTCAGCTATTTTGTGACTCAGTACCACCCCTAACTAGTTATTCTCATATAAACAAGAATAACTAGGCAGGAAGGAGAGGCCTTCAAAGTGCAAACTCGCTACGTGGTCATCTGGATGCAGGAACCCTTGGGCCCAACAGGAGGCATATGATTTCTATGGAACGATTTCCAAATCGAATGCAACATCTTCCAAACTCACCAAGAGAGGATCCAAGCATTTGTGCAATTTTCCTCCAGGACCTCCAAGGGAATGACTCCATTTTGTAATCGCTTCTCCGTGAAATGTAAAATCTGCAAGTTTTCAAAAAATAAGTCGTCACAATAAAATATGCATATATACATCCATAAATGCATGTATGCAGGGGGCATTAATGTGGGTATCTAGTCCACCTTGCCTCTGGGCAAGTAAGCTAACTTCCTCGGCTCCGGGCAAGTAAGCCATCGGACCAATCTCCATATAGGCCATCGGGCCAATCTCCTGCCTCCGGGCAAATAGGCTGTCGGGTCAGTCTCCATGCAGGCCGTTGGGTCAACCCCTTTTGGGCAAGTGGGCCAGCCCACGACCCACACCATCTCCAACATTAATATGGTCCTAGGCTAGGAACAGGGTTTAGGCACCTCCTCGCTCGGGAACACAAGAAGTACGTGGTTTGGAAGCTAGAACTCTAGGGTTTGTCAATGGAGTGGCGCCCAACCAATTCTATTTGACCGGTCATAGAGAGAAATAGACACCTTACCAAGACAAAGCTCCTTCAGGCTTAGGAGCTGACATCTCGCAGACTAAACCTGCAAATATTGTGATACGCCGTATGATACGTACCTTAGCATATCGTACGGGACACTAGAGCCAATAGATCATATCTGCATCCGTCGTCCTCAGTGATCTTGAAGATACGGATGTCTCTCCACACCGCCTATAAATGGGCACACTCCTTCCAAAGCATATCATTTTCAATCAGATCATTTCAACCTCTTCATATCTCCGGTTGCTCTGCACTGTCACCCTCTCTCTCTCTAAGGCTGCCCTGAGTTCTCACCTCCTCCACCTCCGGCATCCTCGGGTCTGCATGGTGCACTCCGTCTTCCCAGACTTTACTATTCTAGTCTATGCCGGAACCCTACACCTACAGATGCTTTTTGTTGGATGATCCTCCCGTAGCTTACTTAACCATCAGGATTCAGATCCTTCCATCATAGTTCATATTTTTGTAAACGGAACAAAATTGCTGACTAGATAAATACTGTTTATTTATGCTTAAGGTTCTATGTTATGGAGAAGACCAAGGTATTTTGGTAGCTGATTCATTTTCTGTTGCTGGAGGGGTTTGAAATGATCCTTATAATAATATACATATTGCACTGTGATAATGTGATTAAGATATTAATTGCTTCCCACATACTTTGAAGCAGATTTGGCATTGACATTTTATTACCTGCATAATGCAATTTATTTACTTATTTTGTGATGTTCTTCTACTAAAATATTGCAGATAGCAATTGTTGGTCGGCCAAATGTTGGAAAGTCAAGCCTTCTCAATGCATGGAGTAAAGTATGTTTCTATGATTTGTTTTTGGTATCATTTTATATGTGCTAATATTTTGTTTGACTCTGATATCTAGAGGGGTTTCACTCTGCATTAATATCTGTTGACTCAAGTTGAACTATACTGCTTTGCCTTTACCTCTTAACTTGATTCCTGCTACATTGCTGATCTGCTCCTAGAAATGTGCTCGAGTTCGTGAGCTGCTTTATTCTCTTGGTACTACCAAGTGTCCAATGACTTTGAGAAATCCTGCACGGCTGCCTTTCCTATGCCCAACTGTGGGGTTGGACTCAAGGGTTCAAATGCCATTGCCTAAGTCCAAAAAAGTGTGTGTGTGTGTGTGTGTGTGTGTGTGTGAGAGAGAGAGAGAGAGAGAGAGTGAGAATTTTTTTTGAAATTTATCGTAAAAGCATATTTCATATATATGTTCTTTTATGTACAAAAGAGGTTACTTTTTGTTGAAGTATTGATACTAATAAGTTTGCTGAAAATAGCAATAAAGAGAAGGATTATGTTCAATTAGATGTAATTCTCTACTACTCTTTTTTGCTTTCCGTAAACTTAAAGTGCTGGCCCCAGAAGGTGAAGCTGTGGAGGGTTTGGCTTTGACCTTGACCATTTAAACATATATAATTGCAATCTTTTTGTCGTGCCTTTGTTTCATAACCACTGGCTTTTTTTCATGATCAGCTGAAGTTTACATCTTATTGATCATCTTATTTACCTTTTAGCATGCAGAGTGAGAGAGCAATAGTTACAGAAATTGCTGGAACAACACGGGATGTTGTAGAGGCCAGTATTTCAGTACGTGGCATCCCCATCACTCTCCTTGATACAGCAGGTATCAGGGAAACTAATGACATTGTGGAGAAGATCGGTAGGACTATTCTCTTTTGCACAATCTGTTTCTTTTACAGTTTAAGCTTGTTATTATAATCATATTCTATTTAAGGTGCTTGTGGATTTCTTGTGGAAATTTATTTAGTTGATTTTGTTTGTCAGTTGTTTGTGAAGTGCTCTTTGTGATGTCAATATGTTTTGAACTAGTTTTATCACATAATCATGATAAGGACAGCCGAAAATATCACGAAATGATCTCCTTTGAAAGCTTTTTGATAATTATGGTCTTGCCCTAGATATTATGGCCATGATTGGCAACTACCTTAAAAGTTAGCTTTTTTACTTTTTTGCATTTGTAGTTAAAAGGTTAAATTTGGTTCAAAATAGGTTATTTAGTAAATTAGCTTTTAAGTTAGTTTTATTAAAGTTGGTTGTTTGGATAAAAAACTAATTTTTTTTTTTATTTGTTCAAATTGGACAATTTTACCCTTCTATATTGTGATACCTCATCCCATACTGGTGGAAAATAGAAATTATGTCTAATATATAAAGAAACTTGTGAGATACTATTAATAAGTTGGGTTTAACTTTTTTGGGTCGCGTTGTTAGGCTCTTTATTCAAGTTATTAGGCTAGTAGTTTACTTGAATCGTTACAAATAGTATCAGAGTCAACCTTGGTCCCATCAGGGGTTGCGTAATGGCATGCGTAGAAGAGTCGAGGCTCCGAAGAGGGGTAAAGGCTCTGAGATTGTATACATTGTGCACGCTAATGAGTTGTTCTGTATCCGCTAATGGGTTGATCTGTGTCTACTAATAGGTTGCTATTCACATCCTAGTTAGGGGAAGAACCTGGGTCATGCGACGAGTGTGTCACGTATATAAAGAAATTATGTTTGGTATATAATGAAATTTGTGGAATATTAGTAACTAAGAAGCACAACACTTCTACGATGGTGGCGTGTCTTGTCGGACACGACACTTTTTGGACACTCCTAAATTCGTGTTCAACACTTTTTAAACGTGACTTAATTAAGAAATTAAATTTATAATGCCATTTACTTTTTTGAAACTTGACGAACATTTTAATGACACTTCTTGAACTCTCTGAACACGTTCTATGTTATTAATTTTTTTATAATAACAATGTTTTGCATTCTCTAAAATGAAAATCACGCACACTAAATATATTTTGGAATATTTATAAGAAGAAATATAAGACTTTTTAATTTTATTAGTAATATTTTGTAAATTTTTAATTACCATTGAATAAATTATTTACATATTTGACATATAATAAATATATAAAATGTAAAAATTTAACGTATCCTTGACGTGTCGTGTCCTTTATTTTTTGAAAATTGACGTGTCGGTGTGTTCGTGTCGTATCGCGTGTCCGTGTCCATGTTACTTAGACTAGTAATAACTTGGGTTTAAGTTTTTTGAATTGCTTTGTTAGACTCTTTATTTAAGTTATTGGGTTAAAAGTTTACTGGGTCCTTATATATATAGTTAATAATAACGATTACATGTAGTTGGCATTGGTAGTAAACTAGTTATCAATGAGAGATATTATTGTCTTTTAAAAGTAGTGAGAGTCTTAATTGAATATTCTAGGAATTAGTGTTTTGATTTAACTTTTTGATTTTTTTTAATCTTTTTTTTGCTTTTTTGTACCATGTTGGTTTTTTTTTGCATTTTTAGGTAAAAGCTAAAAAGCTAGGGCTTCCAATCGGGGCCTATATTCCAAACTACTCTTTCCAAATGTTTTAAAACAATTTTTTTTTTCTTCTGATAAGCATCAAGTGCTCAAATATATATATATATATAAAACAGGCTTCTATAATTTCTATGGCACAGTCATAACACCCAAGTTTAATCTTTTGCTATCTTTCTCTTTTGTCTCAATCTTTGCCAAATTAAGTTTTCGCCCATCCAAATCATACGTAATCAAAGCAATCTGGAATAAAACATTGGGGATATCTTTACACTTGGTTTGCATTTTAGGTTGTGTGAAGTTGAGAATTGAGAAAGTCAATAAAATAGATGACTAAAACGAGGTAAGTTCATGGTCTGCCAGTGGTTATTTGTCAGTTTGGGAATGCCTTGTCAAGTCAACAAAGAAAATGCTAACTTAATTTCATGAAGATACGTGGCTCTCTATATGTGATTGACTTCTCCCAGCTAGATTAGTTGTCTATTGCATTTCGTATGGTCTAAGTAGAGTTTGTGCTATTCATATTGCATGCCACTACAGCCTAGTGGCTGGCAACTTTTGTCCGACTGTGGCTACGAAGTTTAGCTTTGCAGCCTATATCACGATGTTAATTTTTTTCTTTTTCCTCTTTTCTTCTTCCGATGTGCAGAAGATATGTAAATCCCTAAATGCCATTGCTATTTTGTTTACAGGTGTTGAGAGATCTGAAGCAGTTGCTATGGGTGCCGATGTCATCATTTTTACAGTTAGTGCTCCTGATGGATGGACGATAGAAGATGCCAAACTTCTGGATAGGATTCAGTCCAATAAGGTATTACAAGTTAACCAATTCTCTCATCCTCTCCCTTACATTTTCTGGTTGGATGAATCAATATAACATCCTACTGCTGTGTACAGAGTAAGGATTCGTAGATTCCAAGCACTCCAATAATGGGATTTTGTTTTAGTATAGACACATGGAATGCCACAAATTTCATATAGATTTCCAAAGGGAGAAAAATGAGTAGATTTTTCGCGACAGAACCAATATTTCCTTTGGCATCTTCTAATATCCATTACTTCCCTACCTGCATATAAGATGCAAAAAGTGGCTAGAGTACTACTTCTCCATGATCTATCCTTCAAAATCTTGAGAAGTACAGCCTATTGAGTCTAAGCCTATGTTTGGCTTTTAAAGGCTTTTTGCTTAAAAGCTTTTAAAAAAGCTCGCTGGTTTGGCCTCAGATAGCTTTTTATACATATTTTTACATTTATTTTTTTATAAAAAAAATGCCAAAAAGCCTAGAAAAAAAGCTAGTCCAAGCACAAACTAATTTTTCCCTTTTTAATTATTTTGTTTAAATTTTTAGGCTTGCTTGCTTGCCCTATCATGCTATCTTCTAATTCGAGTGCAAGTATGAATGTCTATTGTTTTCACTCTGTAGCTTGGTTTCATTACCCTATCAAATAAAAAAAGTTGCTGTCATGATTTGTAATGTTGATTGTCTTCTGTTTTAAATAGAGTGCAATTGGATCTTCTGCTGCCATGATCCTTGTAATCAACAAAATAGACTGTGCTCCGTCTGCACGTTCTGAATGGGTTAATACCCACGGAAGCTCTCTCATTAAGGTCATTTTTACATGTGCTGTTTCTGGACAAGGAATAAAAGATTTGGAGGCAGCAATATTAGAGATTGTAGGTCTAAACAGGATACCTTCCGGAGGACGCAAATGGACTGTGAATCAGGTTAGCTGTATATTAATGTTGCTAATGCAGCATCGCTCAATAACTGTACATACCCTCTTCAGTTGCTTTCTTTTTTTTCAATTGCTTTACAGAGAACACTCTTTTTAGTAGTGGAGTCAATGAGTTGCAGAATCAATAACTAATGGAAAACTGGAAATAGGCTTCTTGATAGTGAATGATTGCAGAAATCTTTCTTGGAAATGACTTTTAGCTTTTAACCATGGCCTTGTACTCATTGCCCTTGATTACCATTATCTTATAGAAATACTTGGTTTCCATGTCTTGTTGTTATTGGTTCAATTTGTGTGGAGTGTCATGATTGGCTTTCAGCCCGAGTTTGAAACTTCTGGTTGATCACAATTTTTGATTTGCTGTTAGTTTGGTGTTGGGCTGAGGCCTTGGTTGACTTGATGTAACTGAAACCAACCATTCATGTTTACTAGCGTACATGAGCATATTTACTTTTAAGGGTTATGAAGATAATGTTCAATTCGCATGCCAACTATTTAGATGCTTGTTAGTTGCTAACCTTTATGGGTAGTTTTTTACACGTTAAAAGGAGAGTTCAATATCTGAAAGCTTGATACAACTTCCACTATTAAAGATCAGGTGTGAGTGTGTCACATTTGTTCCCTAAAGCATTAACAATTCATTCATGTTGTCCATCACTTCCTCTTTCTCAAGAAGTTGGTTATTCAGATTTTATTCAAATTGAAGTGATTCAGAAGATGTTCTCTGCTTTCGGATATGATGAATATATCCTCTTCCTTTTGGAGTTATGACTTTGTTGGTCTTTATATCCCTTGATGCCGTAAATTTGCCTTTATTGTTCTTGTCAATGCTTTCTTTTCTTTGTTATTACTCTTATTTTACATTTTGGTAACCATGAGTGTATTAATGAGCAAGTAGATCGAATTGGCATTGATAAGCCTGATTGGTAGTGATTAAGTCTGTTGTGGTGATGGAATGACTGCTTTGGTCGTGCCAGTGTGCTTTGGTTTGGTACGGTTAATTCCAGTTGAAGAAAATGTGTCCAGGGTTATAATAATATTGTTGATACAGGTTGATATGACGAATTCTGCAGAACTTTTTTACTATTCCATATTACTTTCTTAAGGAAGGATTGATTATAGTAAATGTGGAAATATTAGATGTATAAGTTAATCATTACCTTTCTTTCTTCTTCCCTGAGAAATGTATGCTGGGTATATTTTGGCATTTTTACTTTAGAGTCTGAGTAGTTGTTTATCTTACCAATCATGATTTTCCCACTGTAGGTTATTTGGGCCTTTGTTCCAATTACATGTCTTGCTCATATTGTTTCGGTGTTTGATTTTGATTAATATCATGATCTGAAGTTTGGTTCTAAATGACTTATTGACGATTGTACGGATGAACAATCAGAGACAATGCGAGCAACTTGTTCGGACCAAGGAAGCTCTAGTGAGGTTGAAGTCGTCAATTGAGGAGGAAATGCCACTTGACTTTTGGACCATTGATTTAAGGGAAGCTGCACTTGCCTTGAGCCAGATCAGTGGAGAAGATTTCTCTGAGGAAGTCTTGTCAAATATATTTGGCAAATTCTGCATTGGTAAGTAGTTCAAGAGTGACCAGACTTTGCACATCTTTTTTTTTAATCAGTGATTTTACACATCTTGGAAATTCCAATTTCTCACTCCTGTATAATTTTTAATAATTATTTTGTTTTTTGTTTTAATTGAATAATATTGTATTTCTATATAGTATATGTGATATCCCATTCAAATCGGTGGAAGATAAAAATTAAATCTGGTATATAAAAAAATTTGTGAGCTACTACTAATAACTTGGACTTAAGTATTTTGGATCGCGTTATTAAACTTTTTATTCAAGTTATTGGATTAGTGGTCCACTTGAGTCGGTACAAATGGTATCAGAACTAACCATGGTTCCCATAAACGGCTCTGTGGTGGTGTGGATAGAGGAGTAAAGGTTCTGCAAAGAGATAGAGGCTTCAAGGTTGTATACTTTGTGCACGCTTATATGTTGTTTTGTGTCCACTAATAGACTGCTATTCATATTCCAATCAGAGAAAAAACTTGGACCATATAACAAGGGCGCCACGTTTTTAAGTGGGATATTGTGATACCTCATTTCACATCGATAAGAGATAAAAATTAAATTTGATATATAAAAAAAAATTTATAGGTTACTACTAATAACTTTGTTTAAGCATTTTAGACCATATTATTAGGTTCTTTATTCAAGTTATTAGGTCAGTGATTACTTGGATCGCTACAGTAGATTATAATAGTTATATATAATTGGCATTGATAGTATCAATTTTTGGGGTGCTTTGTTTTTCTCCTCATTTTTCGAAAGAGTGGGTGAAGGTTGCAATTTTTATTATGCATATTGAATACTTTCTCTCTCTTGAATTTCTTTTCTCACTCGTCAATGTGAAAATAGACTTGTTCAATCAAGTAAATCTTGTATTATGCCTGCTGGTTAAACTTTTTAAATTGTATGTGTAGATTAAGATTATTTTATTTTTGCATAACATTTTATTTTGTGTTATCGTTTGTTAGGTTCTAACTATAAGTTTTTAATTTCTTAGTTTACCTCAATCTCTGTCTCTCAATATTTTTGATAGCAAACCTTCGTTAATTTATTGTTCCATTTAAGAAATTTAGATGACAATCAACATGTAAGCATATATCCTTTTAAATAATTTGAATGACAATTAACCTATAAGAATATAAAAGATCAGAGAGAGAGAGAGGGGTAGTATAGAGGGAAAATGTGAGCTAAAGATTAAGAATTTGTTGTTAGTGATAGCTATTACCAACAACAAATTCTTAATTTTTAGCCCCCATTCTCTTTTTTTTGTACAAACGGAAAGGAAACTCTCATTCTCCCTCTATACTACCTCTCTCTCTCTCTCAAATCTTTTATATTTTTATAGGTTAATTGTCATCCAAATTGTTTAAAAGGATATATTCTTACATGTTTGTCATCTAGATTTCTTATAAGGAACAATAAATTAACGAAGGTTTGCTATCAAAAATATTGAGAGACAAAGATTGGTGAGGTAACCTAGGATATTAAAAACTTTTAGTTAGGACCTAATGAACGATGTCACAAAATAAAACGTTATGTAAAAATAAAATAATCTTGGTCCACAAATAAAAAAATCTAACCACCGCACATCATACAGGATTTACATGATTGAGCAGGTCTATTTTCACAACGACGAGGGAGAAAAGAAATTCAAGAGAGAAAAAGAATTCAATATCCGCAATAAAAATTGCAACCTTCACCCACTCTTTTGAAAAATCCCAGCCGAACATACAATAAATAGTCCAAACATCCCAACGGTATTATTCAATTTAAGCCAAATAATTATTAAAAATTATACATGAGTCAGAAATTGTAATCCCCAAGATGTGTAAAGTTGCTGATTAAAAAAAAAAAGGATGTGTAAAGTTTGGGCACTCTTGAACTACTTACCAATGTAGAATTTGCCAAATATATTTGACAAGACTTCCTCAGAGATATCTTCTCCATTTATCTGGTCCAGGGCAAGTGCAACTTCCCTTAAATCGATTGCCCAAAAGTCAAGAGACATTTTCTCCTCTATAGACGAGTTCAGCCTCACTAGAACTTCCTTCGTCCAAACAAGTTGCTTGCATTGTCTTTGATTGTTCATTCGTACAATCGTCAATAAGTCATTCAGAATCAAACTTCAAATCATGATATTAATCAAAATCAAGCATCAAACACCGAACATGACATGTAATTGCAACAAAGGCCCAAATAACCTTATTAATAGTGGGAAAATCATGATTGGTAAGATAAACAACTACTATGGCTCAAAAGTAAAAATGCCAAAATAAATCCAGCGTGCATTTCTCAGGAAGAAGAAAGAAGGGTAATGATTAACTCTTATCTAATATTTTCACATTTACTATAATCAATCCCTCCTCAAGAAAGTACTATGGAATAGTAAAATATTACTGCAGAACTTGTTATATTGTTAGTAGTAGCTTATTTATTCTTATTATTATTATTATTAGTGGTAACTTATTATAATTATGTGTGTGTGGGCATATGGATGTTATGGTGTTTCTTTGTGTTTAATATAAATAAGATTGTTCGTCTACCAGTTTAGTACGACTTTCTATTATTCTTAACATGGTATTAGAGCCACCGTAAAACCTTTGCCTCCACGAAATCCTAACCCTAACCTCCCTCCTCCAGCCACCAGCCACGCCACAGCCACCACCCTCCAGTAATAGCCACGCCACAGCTACGAAACCCTAACCACAGCCACAGTTACCAGCCACGCAACAGCCACGCCACCAGTGACCACCGAAACCCTAGCCTCCCTCC
>JAULJZ010000021.1:4309062-4321794 GCA_032270985.1 Heliamphora pulchella | reverse complement strand
TATATAATAGTAGTAATAATAAATAAATAGATATTCACTACGTTTGAAACTTGGGAAGGGAAAAGAAAGGGAAATGAAGATGAAATGAGGGAGCTAAATTTCTTGCTTTTGTTTGATTGGGATGAAAATTAAGAAGAAAATAAATAGGCATTTCTCAAAAAGTTCAATCTCTTTTCTTTTTGTTACCGAATAATTGATCAAATTGTCACTGGTCATGTTGTATAATATTATAAGCTTGTCAACTTCCATATAAGATTTAAAAAGCAGTCAGGATCTGTGGGTTTTACCCAGGTTTAATTTCATAGTTCATGAAACCCTAATTATTATTAAGAGTATATTCATTCCAAATTAATTTCAGTTCATTGCTTCTTTTTTTTTTTCTTTCTTTTTTCCCCTTTTTCTTTTGCATAATCCTTTTTTCCTCTCCGAGCAATGGAACATGAAGAGTGTGTTCCTTGAGTCTCTGAGCTCACTCACTTTGAGTTGAATATGAATATTTTTCTCTATATTCCTTTTAAAGGAATTGCCACTATACAGACTATTACTCCTGATGTTCACAAAATGGGTGCTATCCATTTGTTTAATTTGTATGCATACTTAATTGATCAAAGTTTCGTTGATTTTCAGAATGGCCACTACTGCGTTTCACCAAGCCATTGGGACTCCTCAGTCCCATGGATATTTCGCTAACTCTGGCTTCCAGCAGGAGTATGGAAATACTTCACTACAATTGATCTCAAAGGGCTTCAGAGTTAACATTGGGCTCTTGAGAAGAGGAAGCGATCGCCCAAGAGAGACAAGTTTGATTGTTTCTCAAGCCTCAACTTCTCAGACTTCAATGTTCAACCCAGTTTCATCCCCATCAAATAACACCACCACTGGCTCACGAAAGAAATCATGTAAATACGGTCTTATCCCTGGTTGATTTTAGAAAATAATAGAAGTAGCTGTATATGTTCCGAATCTACTGGGTGTTTTTGCATGATCATACAACAGTTGTTATGTGACTTATGTCACGTATTTACAAAGGGAATGTTTTTCTTCCTGGGCATAACCAAATTGTGAGAGATGATTCCGTGTTTATTCCTCTGGTCTATTACCTCTCTACTGGGAGAATGAGGTGGGTCTTTTCTGGATTCTTCTAATAGCTGTTCCCATTTTCATTTTTCAGATGAAGCAGCTTTGATTCTGATTCGACATGGCGAGTCTTTATGGAATGAAAAGAACTTGTTTACGGGTTGTGTAGATGTACCATTAACCAAGAAGGGTGTGGAAGAGGCAATTGAAGCTGGTAAGAGAATCAGTAACATACCTGTCGACGTGATCTATACATCTGCCCTGATTCGTGCGCAGATGACTGCTATGCTTGCTATGACTCAGCACCGTCGCAAGAAGGTATTCACATAAAAATCTTGTTGACATGGAAAGGCCTTTCTTTTTCTTTCTTTTTTAGAGTTTCAGATCTTGTAAGGTTGAGTAAATACCTTGGTGAATAAACTAGATGATGTTAACTGCTAAGCATTAAAGGGGAAATCATTGGTAGGATTAACTAGTTTTGGTCCCATTTGTATCCAAAACATGCTATCATCCATTTGGAACGTACCCTCAAAATTTTTCTATATATGCAGTAACATCTTTCACTTATTTTAAGAGTTCAGGCTTCGTTTAGTTAAGAGAATTTATTTCTTCAATATCTCAGAAAACATATAACTGTTTTGTAGTACTTTTGTCTACATCAACTATATCAACCTACCTGCAGGTACCTATCATTATGCATAACGAGAGTGAGCAGGCAAAGTCGTGGAGTCGAATTTTCAGTGAGGAAACCAATAAGCAATGCATTCCGGTTATCACAGCTTGGCAACTGAACGAAAGAATGTAATATTTTCTCTATTTCTTTTTTTCTGGTTATTGCTCGTCTCCTTCCCTCTTCTAGGCTTCCCTGTATCTGCCATGTAACATGTTATTGTCTTTAGGTATGGAGAACTACAAGGTCTTAACAAACAGGAAACAGCTGATAGATATGGGAAGGAACAAGTTCATGAGTGGCGTCGCAGTTACAACATTTCTCCACCCAATGGCGAGAGTTTGGAAATGTGTGCTGAGAGAGCTGTTGCTTACTTTAAAGAACATGTAAATATGTTATGTACTTGTGTATTTTATCTTATTATCTATATTTCCTCTTATTCACTAGCTATTGATATTTGAAAATTGAAATATTATTGTTGCAGATTGAACCCGAACTTATATCTGGAAAAAATGTAATGATTGCCGCCCATGGAAACTCACTGAGGTCCATAATCATGTATCTTGACAAATTAACTTCTCAGGAGGTGAAACTTTAATCGTGCTTGTTATCCTGCTTTGTGTCAATTTGTGGTTTATTTGTGATGTATAAAATTATTGTCTCATTTTCTTCAGGTTATTAGTTTGGAATTATCAACCGGAATACCTATGCTTTACATTTTCAAAGAGGGGAAGTTCATGAGAAGGGGAAGCCCTGCGGGGCCTACCGAGGCAGGGGTTTATGCTTACACTAAGGTGTGCAAGTTTGCCCATGATGTATTTGTATCTATTGTTCATCATGATATTCCTTACAATTTACTTTCTATTCTTGTGGGCATAGCTTAATAAATGATTTTTAGTCCATGACAAATGACCATATGGTTGCATTGAGTTTTGTGAGTGGCCCATTTGGCCGTTGTGCAGTGAACAAGAAGAGAGATTCATTTGTAAGTCATTTTTAAAATTGTTGTCGTTTGCTATCATAGGATTCTCAGTTGCCTTTTTCCTACGCTATATGTAGACAAATAAAATTTTTGAATCTGTGTCCAGTAAGAATAATCTCATCAACATATACTAATAAAATGATACGACGACTATCAGGGCGTTTACGAATAAAATGTGTGTGGTCAGAGTGACATTGGGTAAAATCTATAGACAAGATAATATTACTGAACCGACTAAACCATACCTTGAGTGACTGTTTCAATCCATGAAAAAACTTACGAAGGCGACATACCTTCCCAGAACACTCCATCTTAGCCCATGAACTCGGCGGAGGATCCATATAGATGGTTTCTAGTAAGTTACCATGAGGGAAGACATTCTTAACATCCAGTTGGTAACCAACCATGAGAAGCTGCAAAGGATACAAGAAGAAGAACAAAAGTCCATTTCGCAATACGTGCAAAGGTAGTAACAAAATTTTTACCAAGAACCTGGGTAAAGTCTTTAGCTACAAGACGAGCCTTATACTGATCCACAAAGCTATTAACTAAATACTTCACACTAAAGATTCACTTGCACCTCACTGTCTTCTCACCAACGATTAGAGGTACAAGTTCTCAGGTACAATTAATTTCTAAGGTTTCCATCTCTGTTTTTATGGCGATGATTCATTGTGGATTCTGGAAAGCTTCAGACACAGACCGTGTAATTTGTACAGAATCGGTCTTTCCAAAGAATGTACGGTAGGAAGTTGAAAAATCATCATAAGAAATATATTGAGAGATAAGATGGTTAGTACTGCTAAGCCAACCATAGTGGAAAAGGGGTTTGCAAGTACGAGGAGGATAATGAGGAGAGAAAATATCTAAACTTAGGTCCAAAGATATCTTTGGCAAAAGAGGCTAAGAGTAAGGGCAGTGAGAGTATGTCTGCAAAGGAGCAGGAGGCCCTTGTATGGATTCCATCACGAAAGGGGAGTAAAAAATGGGTACCAAATGAGCACTCGGGAAGGGGTCCACCATGAAAGTAGAAGGGACAAAGTCTTATAAGGCGGATATAGGACTATAAAAGGGAATATCATCACAACAACGATAACCTTTGGACATAGTAGAATAACTCAAAAAGTACATCTAACCGATTTATTATCTAATTTAGTACTAATCGAGCCACGATTCTGAACAAAATAAGTATACTCAAACACCCTAAAGAGAAGAGGAAATAAAGTACGATCGGGCTGAAAAACCTGAAGAGGAGCCAAGCCATGTGAGGTTCGACTAGAAGTGCGATTAATGAGGTAAATCACAATAAGGACAACCATATGCCAATAAGACTTAGGTATATGTATGCCACAAAGGAGACAACGAACGATAGACATAATGTGACGATTCTTACGATCAATGACACGTCGACACCATTCTGTTCGAGAGTATATGGAGAGGTAAGTTGTTAGAGGATACCCTGCTAACTAAGGTAAGAACGAAATGCATCATATATACACTCACCACTATTATCATATCGTATTTGGCGAACAACGTTAAATTGGGTTTTGACCATTTGAAAAAAATTGAACAAATATAGGTAACATATCAAATTTTCGTTTTAGCAAATACACCAGTGTGTAATGAGAATGGTCATCAATAAAAGTCACATAATAACGATGTTCAAACAAAGCAGTAATCAGGGAGGGTCTCTATACATCGGATTGAATAACATCAAAAATACCAAACATACGATGCATGCTATGATTATAAGTAGTACGAATATGTTTACAATGTTCACCCACAACATATTGAAATTTATGGTCTTTACATGCTTTCTGAAAGAGCGAAACTAACAAATACAAATATTGAAAATTTGCATGTCCTAAATGAGCGTGCCAAAGATTTAAAATTTGACGAGAAAAAATGGAGGATGAAGACTCTAGTAAAACAGAAGCCTAAAGACTTGAGAGAGATGGCTCCCCAAAGTAGTCCAGCCCATCACGCTCGTATCCCGTGCTAAAAATCTTCTTCGAACTGAGGTCGTGAAATAAACAATATTTTGATAAGAAAATGACAGCACAATTAAGATTTTTAGCAAGGCGACTAATAGAGAGAAGATTAAATACAAAATTAGGAACATGAAAAACAAAGTCTAGGGTAATGTCAAGAGATAAGGACACAACATCTTTATGACGAATAATCGAGATGGAGCTATCAGCGAGGCAGACAGTATGATTCACAGAAACAACATGAGCAAAAAATAAAGATAACTCACTAGTTATATGATCATTTGCTCTAGAATTCAGAACCCAAGTAGGTTTGTCAGATCGAATATGTAAAGGAGGGGGAATACTTGAGGCGTAAATAGCAGTAGGAGTGGAGGAGATGCTCTGAGCCTGAGCAGTAAGGGAGTCAAGTTGCTGCTGAAGCTGACCAATTTGAGTATAAAGTCGGCTAAAATCAAGTAGAGAAGGTTTAGGACTGACAACAATCTTAGCAATGACAGTAGTGTAAGAGGACTTAGAACCACAGACACGGTTCGAAGCGAAGTGTTGCTTTTATTCGGGGTGAAGTTTGAAGCAGCGAACCTTAATGTGTCTCATTTTGCCACAATGATAACAAGCAACTGTTCCAGTTGAAGCTCGAGACCCAAAACTAGTAGTAAGAGCCATCTGATTAAGCATAACTTGAGGTGCAGAGACAGGGAGAGGAGCGGATTGGAGTAACCCACGTCGACGCTCCTAACCATCAATAGTAGTAAAGGCCTCATATAAAGAAGGCATAGGTGAAGTGTTCAAAATTTGAATCGGGAAGATTCAAATTCAGGTTTTAAACCCATCAAGAACTAATATTATGCTGACAAGCGAACTATTTAGCCATTAGAGAAGTTGCCTCAGCAAAAAAATCATTTAATGGCTCATATTGAGCCAACTCTTCCCATCGAGACTGTAAGTTCTAAAAATTTCAGCCATTGAGAATCCTAAAATTTCTTGGGAGGCATAAGACATATCCTGATAGAGTTCAAAAATGCGAGCATTGTTTCGAGTATGTGCATACATTTGTGTCAATGCAATTCATAACCGATGAACAGTATCATAATACATGAACATATTGTAAACATGTTCTTCCATAAAATTAAAGACCCAACCCAGGATAGTGCAATTATCAATATCCCATAAAGACGCTTAGAATCGGTCTCCGGTGAGTGAATTCTCCGTTTCCAAAAGCCAGTTAGATTTTTCTTTTCCCCCGAGAAAGAGTCGAAAAGATTGGCTCCAGGCAGCAAAGTTTTTTCCATTTAACAATTTACTAGTAATACATTGAGCCGATGCATGTTCGGAAAAAAAAATATCTGATAGGGGTGTTCGAGAGATAACCTTATTACTGTAGTCAGTCATATTATCCAATAAATATATACAAAGTGACCAAAATGTCGGTAGCTAGAGAAGCGGCAAAAATCAAGAACAATATTATTGGAACAAAAACAATAGCGCCAAACAAATACAGCGAAAGAAAAATAATGATTTACCACATTAGTAAATCACAGATCGAAGATGAAGTGCGAGACATTACCAGGTCAAGCCGGACAGCTAGAAAAACATTACCAAGTCAGCAAATTGGTTTTTAGAACCAGAGAGGTTCAACTAGTGCATCCAAGCCAGCAAACCAGAGGCAGTTTGAAGGCTGCGAAGTAGAGGTTGTTGACAATGGAGGGGCTAAGGTGTTTGGTCGCGATGGAGGGGAATCAAGGGTGTTCAATCGGCAATGGAGGGGCGGCAAGGGTGTGCGGTCGACGATGGAGGGGTGGCTACGTGTGCAGTCAGCGACGAGGGAGAAGAACTAGGGTTTGTTTTAGTGGCTAGTTTTTTTTTTTCGTCGACCGACCAGAGGTTGTTGACACTGAATGGTTCTGGGGGTTTCGGTTGTGACGCTTTTGGGGGTTTCAGCTGTGACGCGGGTAAGTGGTCACGGTTTTGGTCGACTGAAGGGAAGGAGAGGAGAGAGATGGTTGTAGGCGAGGTAGGGGATTCGCGGTGGGTAATCAACAACGTAGAAGTAGTTGTCGGCGATGGAGACGCGACTAGGATTTTCAAGGCAGGAACATATTTGTTTTGATAGAATTTGACTTTGATACCAAAAAGAATAAATGAATAGTACAATTTCGGCTTACCTACAAAGAGGGATAGTCATCTTATTTATATTAATGGAGTAGATTTACAAAATAAAAAATAAAAAATAAAAAATAAAAAATTAAGAATCTGCAATATAAGAAAGAAATAAAATAAAAAATAACACCAAAAATTAATTGATCCTAATTTCCTAACATAAACTATTTCCAATAGAAAGATTATTGTCCACTTATCTGAATTACACCACTAAATATCTATTATTTGGATCTTTTGTGAGTATGAGTTCTTCTATTTTTCTTTGTTCATGGTGATGATCATTTTGAGTTACAAGGTTACCCAAAAAAAATACATTTTTACTTCATGCACAACTTCTCACTCTCACTGTTAAGGTAAAACAGGAAAAAAAAAAAAAGTAATGAACTATCTACTCACATCCCATGTTTTCTTGCCCGCATCACCCAGTTTCCCCAATTCTATCTCGCTTTAAATTAATAATTCTAGATTCAATGTGAAATTTCTTCTAGCAGATATTTAGTGGCACACATGCCTCTCTATTGTTGAGAGAAGTAATAGAAATTCTTTCCCTTAATTAGGAGAAAAATATTATGTACTCTACAACAACTAACTCCATGAAGTATTCCTCCTAAACATGCTTTACCTGCTGTTATAGTTGTAACAATCTAAACATACATAAATGAGATGGTGGACTAAACCATGAGTTTTTGCTAAGAGATTTCCTTAAAAATGGCAAGGAACCTAAACTTCCTGGACAAAATGGCCTTAGGTACCAACCTTGGGATAGAATTGTAGGTTCAACCTTACAAAGTGAAGGACAAGGGTATAAACCCCTTGGGATCTGCACCTTACTTGGAGAAACCAAACTGTTGTTCTGACATATGTTGGCTGGAGTCTAACACATCCTCAAGTTGAAAAATAGAAGACACAAGTAAAGGTACTTATTTGTTGATAATGTCTACCAAAAATATTTGGTCCATGTGGCTCGACTTTTAGTTCCATCAGATAATAATCTTAATATCAGCAAAAAAGGATAACCCAGAGAGAGAGAGAGAGAGAGAGAGACGGATTTTTTTTTATCTATCTAAAAAAAAAAAAAAAGAAATGGACATTTATTTTCTTCTTTTTCTCTCCCCAAACTGCAGAGTTTGGCTCTCTACAGGCAGAAGTTGGATGAGATGTTTCAGTGATAGTTTACTCAGGTATGGATAACTTGCTTATTTTCTTCTGCTTCAAACAACTTCCCCCTCTTCACAGTATCTTGCCTTGTATGATTTTGCAGGGACTTACCCTTTGTTGCATTTCCATTCTACATAGCTACCAGTGTCTATTCAACGTGAAAAGCTGTTCCACATAAGCTTGAGAAATATAGTTCTCCGTGGTAGAGCACAGAGCTGGCAACCGCTCTTTTGTATGTTTTGTATATGTCGTCAACTAAGCCTGAGTTTTGTTCCTGTAGAGTTAGATGTTTTACGTTTTAGATGAAATTGTGAAATTTGATCGGGTGATAGAAACTGAAAAATGATGATATTAATAGCGTGCCCAAATTCGTCAAATGTGTCAGGGATGCAGTTGCAGTTTGCACCTCTTATGCCAATGTATTGTAGTACTAGTGTTGGCAAGCAATATGTCTTCTAGTCTCTATATGCAAGATTTGCTTTGCACTATTTATCAAAACTAGTTTCAAATGTACTCCTTGATGGAGTACTTTGAATGTGTCCAGGAATTTGAATCTACCAGTTGTGTTTAAGATTTGTAACTGTACTGCATGTTGTTTCTTACAAGTTCACAGCTTCATGTGGATTAAGTTTCTCCATGATGCCAAGTTCAAAGTGATCATCCCACAACGTGCCGAGATACACAACATGCAGATGGAATGACTTCTAGACTTAGGGAGAAAGGTGCATTGCATGGGTTCCTCGCGGGATCACACAAGCAAATCCTAAACCCTAAGGTGCCAGCTCAACAATTTGAAAAGGTAAAGAAGTTGCTTGTGCGAGAATCATCTTTGTTTATCATATTAAAACAAGAGGAGTAGCTCGATATTTGTGTTCAAGAGGTCGCTAGTTCATATCCTTTTGGGACCATGGAGATTTGCCTAGTCTTTAATTTCAGGCCCTTAGGATTAATTCTTGTTTGTCCAGATGCAAGCTAATTCAGACCCAATTGAGTTGGGTTGGGTTAGGATGGGTGGAAGACGCATTGGCTATCCAAAAAAAAAAAGAAAAAGTGATTATTCAAACTTGAGAATAAATGGAAGAAGGGGTAGCAAGATAGAGAAAGAAAGAGATTAAAGTCAGCCATGCAAGAGACAAGAGAGAATGTTAAGACTTGAAACATTTGCATGAGGCCCATCTTCACAAGGAAAACTAGAATTTAGATTGCTCTTGATTTGCTAGTTTACATGAGCATAAGCATTACTGCAACTCTTTGTCACCAGTGAATTATCTTCCGGGAAGACCAACTTCTACCACACCATTACGAGATGAAGTTTAATCTGCTTTCTCTTCCAAGTCACCACAAGCATTGCCTCTTGCCCTTAAAGACTGCATCCTCTTATCATCCTCTCTCATTCTCTCAGCATACTTGATAATGTCGAAACCAGCATTATCTTTTCCACCGAACGCAGACTCAAGTTTGTCCATTTCAAATATCTCCTCCATTATTTTCTTGGTATTAGGGTCATTTGAGTAAACAAACTTAAATTTGTTGATTGTCTTGGTCTCTAAAAAGGGTTTTGCCAGCTGCAAATCATACAATTATTTGAGGTTAAAAACATTTTTTTATACTTTAAAGAAAAAATAGGCAATCCAGTAATTAGGGGAACAATGGTTGTACCATATAGAATGATTGGAAGAACCTGGGTGGGTTGTATAATATTGCAACGCCCAGCCTCTGAGGATAGTAGTCTTGCAAAACATGGACAATTTCTTGAGTCGACTTGATTGAGATATTTGACAAATTGAAACCACGGAAATCAATAAGCCAGATCATCTCTTCCTGGTTTTGTGGAAGATTCATAATAGCATTCTCCATGCAGTACACAAAATACCTAGTTTGTGCTTCTATTGCATTCGAGTTCTGCAGTAAGACACAAAACTTGATAAAGATCTAAGACAAAGGAACAACAGGCTAATTGGGAGTCCTCTTTTCGAACTTGAATCTTATAACAATATCTGATCCTAACCCATGTTACTGGAAAGTCGGATCATATCATTAGAGGAACGAGAACGTAAACATAGTACAATAGATGTCCTAAATTGATGTCCGATAAGATAGACTTCTCTAAATTCTAACATTAGAATGTACTACTTTTAAAGTATAAGCATTTCAAAAGATGAAGTACTATTTTTCAAACTATTTATGTAAAACACATTACATTTTATCTTTTTTTCATATGAAACATGTAAAAGAAATAAATTAAGAATGGAGGGATTGCTTTGAAACGTTAAATTTTTTATTTTGAAAAAAAGGTGTACTATGTTTCAGAATATATGTTCCAACACATAAATTGACAGGATATTAGCGTTTTCTAGTAAGATATATCCTTATTGCCTCCAGAATTAGCACATCTACCAAAACATCTCTTTAAAAACAAATGCGAAGAGCTTTAATAGTATCTCCTGTAGAGTATGTAGAGTAGCAGTCTCATCGATTGACATACTCAATAATAAAAACCATTCAAGCTATTTTTGGGCTTTAACCATATTGGATAACCAGTAAATAGACAAATGATTTTAATATCTAATAATGTGGATAATCTAATGCTGTGTTTCAAAATTTCTCTCTTCATGAATTAAGACTACTAAAAAGTAGTTACATTACAGCATATTATATAGAGGAAGGGGATATTATATGAAACCTGGCAACTTGGTCTCATGACAAGAACTGTTCTCCCCTGCTTGTCTGCATACATTGACCTGTACATTTTTCCTGTTACTGCCTCAGAAGCTACCTCATCCTGCACAATAAGGGATGGTGAATGAATTAAGAAGGCAAAGAAAAAAAAAAATCGTTCTAGAGCTGTCACAGTTTATGCACGCAGGTGGCTCCCCGGGTTTAATGGGGTCTGATCAACTATGCTAGCAGATACAACAAAAACTATTCAAGGCAGGGCGGGCTGGCTCAATCTCTAGGCAAGTGAGGTGCTTACCTAGGGCCTCATGTGAAGAAAAGGCATCATTAATTATAATATGTTTATATATTATAAATATATATTATATAAAACAAAGTGAAAATTAAGAATATTATAAAATTTAAAAAATTTTAGCTTTTTAAATTAAAAATGTTTTATGTCATTTTTATTTTATTATATGCATTATATAAAATTTCAAATATTTAAAAACAAAAAGTTTCATAACCTATTGATTATTATTATTTTGATTTTGAAAGTTATAACTATTAGGTGATTTAAGTCAATTAAAAAACTGTTATGAATCATTACTTAGCAAGTTATACTATCAATTATAGATTGTATTTGTTTCATTTATAAATATGTTAACTAAAAAAATTAAATATTGAGTATGCAAAATGTAAAAAAAAGAAGAGAGAATTGAGAAATTAATTTATTTTTAAATGGTGATCTTGATAAAGGAAAAAAATTTTTAAATATAATAATTTATTATATGAAAATTGGATTTTATTAAAAATTTTGCCTTGGGCCTCAAAAAAGTTTAAGCCGCTTCTAATTCAAAGTTCCTGTTAAGGTTCTTAGACCTGAGCACCCCAAGTTTCTCTGAGCGTAGTGTGAGAACACAAGCCAACTTTGAGCCAGCCGGTCAGACGTCTGGTAATGGCAAGATGATTATCACAAATCGATACCATAGTTTGACGACATGCAGTGTACAGATGAATGTGGAGCAGATACATAATAACTTCATATCATGATTTTGGGGCCATATTATGAGACTCTAATAAATATTATTATGCAACAAATCAAGTGTGGGTTGTGAATCGTGACAACTGGTATTAGAGCATAACCCTAGCTTACGTGACATGTGGTCCATGGGCATCGGAGAGTGTTCTAGCATTATGTGGAGACACAATGGGTCCGTTGCTGCCAAGTTGAGGAGATTAATATCCCAATTATGTAAGAGGGATGGGAGTCCGATAGGGCGGTAGCCAGCTGAACGTCAAGTGGTGGCATGATAGTTGTCCCACATTGAGACGAGGATGTCTCTACATGCAGGGTATTTACAAACATGGACGGGATACATAAATACTCCATCCTATGGTTTTTGAGCCGCGTTGTGAGGCTCCAATTGAAGTTATTGTGGACCATCTCAAACGCGGATTGTCACCACAACTATGTCATGGCGATAAAATTGAGAGCTACATAAGCTGCATGCCAACTCTCCAACCACCCAGACTGATTGGACAGACTCTGCAGGAGGGACTTTTCTTTTAAATTTTCTTTGGACAATTGAGTAAGAAGTTGGGAGTAGCATGGTCTGGAGATAATAGGTCTAGAACACTAAAACCTAACCACAGGAAGTTAGAACGATGCCGAGCTTAGCAGGAGTTGAATGCAACAGCAAAAAAAGTACATAATGTCATAGAAATGGTTACCCATCGAATCGCTTCTGGATTGTATTCCAAACGCCATTTCAAGGTCTCTTTTAGCTTTATAGTTGCCTTACTGACATTCCAGTTTTGAGCCCTTAAATATCTTGAGATTGACGAATCAGAACAATAAATAGACAACTTATCCGGGAGTGGCCCAATCGACCTTCTCACCTCATCAATCTGCAGACATAGGAAGAATTTTGAGTTGTAAAAGTTTTGCATTTTCCCTCTAATAAAAGCATCTTCAAGCCCAAACATTAAACTTCAACAGAGAACAGAAGTACTTATGAAAGCACAGTAGGGTAGCAAAT
>JAULJZ010000021.1:4264866-4275176 GCA_032270985.1 Heliamphora pulchella | reverse complement strand
AACTTCTAAGCAACCACAACACCTTAATGTCAAAAGAGGTATATATGAGTCACTAGGGATTCGTCATCCCAAAGGCATACATTACTTCTAAAACATCAAAAACCTTGAGGGTCTTGTATATGAAGCTCTGCCAAAACAAAAAACTAAACAAAAGAAAACCGAACCAAAACGATTCCCAACACTACAACCAAACTACTCGACGACGCCTGTGGTGGACCAACTCCTAGCCGTTCCTGATATCTGCAATCACATAAGTTACAGGAGAGCATACTTAGCACTATCATGAACAGAAAAGATAGTTACTTAGTTAAGGATAACTAAAAACTCTTTTTAAAAATAGTTCATCACATTTTCCACGAAAATATAAAAACTGATGCATTTGCTTGAACATGAAAAAATTACAGATTATACAGAACCTTCTCAATATTGCAAACATAAAAATGTTCCTGGCTCAACCGCTACAAATTTAAAATGCATGACCACTTTCTCAAATCTAGAATCAAATTCTAACAGTGTCCAAGTAGTCGTCAACCTCACGATTGGGAGTTTTGACAGTACTATAACCTCAATTCTCAATGCACGGATAGTAATGTGATGGAATGAGGGACACTCTCTACCAAGCACGAGTGGTATGCGCTATAACCCGGGACTTAGCCCGAAAAGTCTTTTAAGGCAAAAACCCCCGCTCAACGGGACACCTCCCCCATAAGGACAAACAACAGCCATAGTTGGGCAACCTCTCCTAACGGGATATAAGGGGCCGAAAACCCTTGTAACTTGGCACTTTAGAACAACCACACAACATTCACCATACTTTTATAATAACATCATTCTAGCTCAAAATATCATGGATAGCACACTTGAATTAAAAACATCATGGCTTTTGAAAACAACAGGTTCATATGATCGTCAAATTGGTCATAGTTCAAAACATGCGCTTCAAAGTATTTTCATGCATCATTTACATAAAATCAAGTTCAAGATAATGGGAAGCTAAGCAAAACTCCCAGGTTCTACAACGTTCGTGCCTAACAAGCAAAATACGACTCAACCGTTAACACATAATCCTTCCCTTTTAGCATGTGAAATTAAAACGATTCGGACCATTAAATGTTTTCTTTGTTTTTTTTTTTTGGGGGGGGTGGGGGGGGTGGGGGGGGGGCCATGGTTACTTTCTTTTTATTTTTAAGGGGTACTACGCACTTACCCAATCCTTCACTTGTTTAAGGATTTAACTTAACAATTATTACTCTCTTCCGATCATTAAATTCTAAGGTACCATAGCATTTTGAGGTATTTAGACTTGGAGTTAGATTATGATTTTTGGTGACAATCTAGATTAAAATATTCTCTACAACTTTCATGTTTTACACCAAGGCCAAAATTTAGGCAACTAGGTGAAAAACTTGACGGAAACAAAAATGGTTCTGCATTTTTCTCTAGATTTTATCAAAACTATGCCTATGTTAGTCTTGGTTTTGGGGTATCAGATCAAGTCCAAATGAGCCCATGTTTTATTATGTTCTAGTATAACATGTCTCCTACAAGTTACGTGTTTAGTGATAAAGGCAGTTATTTGGAACAAGTTAGAGTTTTTGGCCACTGTATAAAATAGGTTCTGTCAGCCACTAAAACTCAGCAAAGTTGGTTTTGGACACAAAGTTTGAAACGGTTTTGAGAGATTTTCCCAAGGCATCCAGGTCTGATTTTTGGTAAGAACATAATTCAATATGTTATCTATAATATTCATGTAGACCACTTTTCTATTAGGTCACTAAAAATAGGGGTTTTAGACTACACAAAAATATGTGACAGAGGTGTTCTTTGAGGGCTGAAGCACAACAGAGAGTTTCAAAGGGGTTTTGACCCATCAAAACTCAATATATCAGGCTCATTTTTGGTGGGTAGCTAGATATGATATTATCTACAAATTTCATGGTTTGGCCAAAGCTCGGATCTCATTTTAAACAATGGTGTTTAGGTTTGCATTGTTAACTGGTCTGAAACCGACACACTTTGGTAGAATTACAATATCTCGAGTTCCACTCACTCAAATGCGTTCAAACCAATTTTGGATGAAAGATAGCACAACAACCTAGGTGTGGACATAAAGAACACGCTTATAGCATGTTTATAAATTGAGTTATGATGTTCCAAAGATCAAGACAGAAAGCTCAAAACACCCAAAACTTAGGCCTATTTTGGTTCAAGCCTCTAAGTGTCATGTGTGTAAGTTTTTGACCCATCCTTTCATATACATGTGTTATACTTCAATATCAATGTTCTAGAGCTTATGGCAGTCATGGAACCCATGGGAAAACCCACACCAACTCACAACCACAACCTTCATACCCAACAGCCTCAAAAAAAACCAACCATGACACCATTATTTTTTGAGTTTTCGATTCTTGATCTTAGATTTGTGTATGAAAATAATGGAAGAGGTCTTTAATATGTATAAAACCAGATGTGTTAGAGCCTTGATTACCTTGTTTAGAAGTTATTTCTTGGGGGTGGAAAACCTTAGACTTAGCTTTCAAACTCCATGGATCCTCCTCCTTCTTTCTTCTTTCTTCTTCTTTCTTCTTCTTCTTCTTCTTCTTCTTCTTCTTCTTCTCTCTCTCTCTCTCTCTCTCTCTCTCCCTCTATGCATGAAATTATGAAGAAAATGGTGGGTTAGGTCTCTTTTTATAGCCAAAATTCAAATAGGAAGCTTCCTAGGAAGTTTCCTTAACCATGAGTTAACTAACCTTAGTTACTTTAAAATTAACTTGAGTTTATGAAATTTAGCCACCAAGTTTTGGCAAATTCTCCTATGTTAGCCACTTGAGTGTATATATATATATATATATATATATATCAAAATGATTTTCTTTATTTAATTATAGAAGAAAATTCGGGTATTTTCACATTGGTTCGTTTCTTGACTTTTCGAGCGTAATCCTTATCTTAAACGACTTGAACGTATAACTTTGACTTCTTATCTTTAATATTAGGGTTTTAATATATGCTTGTGTAGTTCTCACTCTGTCCCGGGTCTCGGGCTCGAAAAGATTAAACAGTCGGGTCGATTCTTCTTATTGAACTTAGGTTCGAGATTTTGTTTCTTTTGAGATGTTCTTTCTTTTCTATTCGATTCTTGAGTTCAGGTTGTTACACTTCTCTCTTCACATTCTTAACTCTAGTGAAGAGTTTGGGTTAGAATTTTGAATATTAATTCTTGAATTGCATGTCAACTCTTTTAGTTTTGCTATAATTAGATTTTTAACGTTAAGGTTTTGATCTTAATTAATTGAGCTATAAATATACATGATCCTAAGGTTCTGTTTAGAACAAAGTTTATTGCGATTTCATAACGTTTTGGTGGAAGTCATAATTGCAAGCTTCGGTTTCTTTGCTTTATTTTGCATATGCATCACACATTCACACCCCAGTGCATTGTTCATTAAAATCTAGCAAAACAGTGCCAAAACCAACCTACAGTCACAACATCCATTGTTACGGTCATGACACCGTGGCATTAACATCCTCACGGTCGCAACATTCAATGTGGCAACCGTGATCTTTCACTTCATATTCCTTGTGACTACAACCTTTATATATTACGGCCGCACACCTTAGTTATCTCTAGTATCTCAATTTTGTTCCAATAGCTTAATTATGGTCTTATAGTGTTCTGTTGATTACTAGCATGCAATTTGTGGTATAGACCAGAATGTTTCAACCTTAGAAAACCTTAGGATTATTTCTCTTTAGTTTAAATCCATGTTATGCTTAGTCTAATTTTAAACATGGTTAGGATTTGATAGCTTCATTTATATGATTTCAACACATGCCGTTTTGCTCTATGTATTCTTTAGCTAGAATTTGCATGCTTTAGCATCTAAAATTTTCTCCATTCTTGGTTTGGCTTTCTATATACCCATGCTATGTATTTTTATTATTTGATTTTGGATATTCTCTCTTTGCCCCTATTTTTTATATTTGCATACATTTGAGAAACAAAATTAAAGAACCAATAATGATTAGTAGAAACCAACCTTACGGTTGGGCAAATAGGGTGCCTAACACCTTCCTCGAGTCGTACCTTAACCGCCGAACTCTTGTTTTCTCTGGTTAACATTTTCAAAGAATAGTAGCCCATTTTTGTTTTTCTTGATTTTTCTCAAAAACCAAGTGGCAACTCAATTTTTCAATAAAAATGGGTTTTCAAGACTTTTTGGTTTTCAAGATATTAAAAGATTTTTATATTAACTCTTGAATTCCCTATTTTTCATTTTGAAACAAACCCTAAATCCTAGCGCCACATTAGGTCAGCAATATCCCATCCTCTTGACTCAAAAATGGAGTTTAGGGCCGGATTGATGAGCACCACATATACCTGAATGAGCTTCTTCCAAAGCCTGCATTACTTCTACTTCACCTAAGCAACGAAGAAATAATCCTTCAAAAGAACAACGATAAAGTGTGTCCTTATAGTACATAAATTGCGGAGCACGACGCTTTACATCGATTTTTTGTGTGGATTATCAGGTAATTTTTCATGTTATAAGTAGTCAACGAGTGGTTATTGCCAGTCCTCTTTCTCAACTTCAAAGACTGAGATGGCCTTGATGTTTCCCTCATCGTTTTCTCCACTATCCAAGATTGGAGGGATTACCCATCTTTGACATACTGGTACTTGCGCCTCTTAGTCCAGAAATGAGAGAGTTTATGCAATCTTTGCAAGTGCATCGGTCTGCCTATTCTCCTTTCTTGGCACGAGCTCCAGAGTGACACCGCCAAACCATTCTATTAGACATGTTGCGTAATTATGGTAAGACACCAATTCTGGTTTCCTTACTTTATAAGTATTGAGAATTTGATTAATTATCAATTTTGAGTCCCCATATAATTTTAGTTACAGCTGCTTCGTATTGACGGTCATTTCCAAACCTAGAATCAGAGCTTGTTACTCAGCTTCATTATTTGTACAACGATGCATAAGAGTGAAAGTATAAGGCAACGCATCTCCTTCTGGCGTGACAAACACTATACCAACTCCTGCACCATCTCAATGAGCTGCTCCATCAAAATACATCCTTCATGGTGGCTGTGTTTCAACAAATAGTACGTCTTTATCTGGCAACTCTTTTCATAATTCTCAATCAGCAAGGATGGGATGATCAGCTAGGAAGTCAGCTAAGGCTTGTCCCTTAATAGCCTTTTGAGGCACATAAATGATTTTAAATTCTTGTAGAAGAAGGTACCATTTAGCTAATCTGTCAGACAATACTGGTTTGGTCATGATGTATTTGACAGGGTTGGCTTTAGAGATTAGACGAACTAAATGCGCTTAAAAATAATGGCGTAGCTTTTGAATGGCAAAGACCAATGCTAAGCACATCTTCTCAATCGGCAAATAATTCAGCTCATTAGGAGTCAGCATCCTCTCAAGTAGTAAAGAGTATTCTCTTTTCCTTTATCATTTTCTTGACCAAGGGAGCCCCTATTGAGCGTTCTTACACAGCAATTACAAGATTAGTGGTCATCCGAGAATAGGAGCAACTAAAACAGGAGATTTTGTCAAATAAGTCTTAATACTTTTGAAGGCATTGCTGCAAGATTCATCCCATTTGAAGGGAATCCCTTTCTTCATGAGGCGACTGAATGGTTGGCAACAACCAGACAGATTTGATATTAATAGAAGAAGGTAAGCTAATCGTCCTTATAAATGTTTAAGCTTGTGAATGTTTCGAGGCTCAGGCATCTTCAGAATTGCATCAATTTTTGATTAGTCAATCTCTATTGAATGATGGCATATAATGAAGCAAAGAAAATTTCCAGAAGTAACGCTAAATGCACACTTGAAGGAGTTCATCTAAAGTTGGTATCAACGCAACCGTTCGAATACTTTCCTTAGATTCTGGAGATGATAATCTCGCTTTCTGGTCTTTACTACCAAATCATCAACGTAACACTCAACATTTTTTTGGAGCATATCATCAAAGATCTTCTGCATTACCCTCTACTAAGTAGCACCAGCATTCTTTAGTCTAAAGGGCGTTAGTTTATAACAGTAGATACATTTTGGTGTATAGAAAGTAGTGAACTCTTCATCTCACAGTGCCATATGAATTTGATTGTAACTTGAAGAGCCATCTATTAAGAATAAAGCTTCATGTCTAGTGGTAGCATCAACCATGAGCTTAGTTATTGGAAGTGGAAAGTCATCTTTGGGACATGCATTGCTGAGGTCTCGAAACACAGACTCGAATTTATCCATTTTTCTTTTTCACAAAAACAATGCTTAAAATCTATGTTGGATACTTGACTTCTCGAATGACGCCGAGCTTAATAAGCTTATTGATTTCTACTTCAATTTTGGGTATGAGTTCTGGTTGAAATTGATGTTGAGCTTGTTTGATCGGTTGGACACCATGCTTTACCACCAGATGATGGACAGCTACCATAGGATCTAATCTCGGTATCTCTTTATAGCTCTAGGCGAAACAATCTTTGTACTCATGAAAAAGCTCGACATAAGCTTTTTCTTCCTTTAGGATCAAGAGACCACTAATGCAGATCGGTCTTGGGTCATCTGGTGAACCCAAATTAATTTCTTTAAGGTTGTCAATTGTGGATTTAATGCCTTCTTCAAACATAGGGGGAGCATCTTCAGCATCTTCCTCTACTTGAACTTCGCTAATGCTTGTAGTGATATGGTAAGAAGCAATAATTTCTCTCTTTAGAAGAATTATTGGATTTATCACAAGCATTTTTAGTGATTACCACTGTTTGTCGTCTTACTTTCAACACTTCATCTGCATCTACGATCAGAATGGATCGTCATTTCATTTGAGAAAGTGTTTTGCTTTGGATATCTTGTCATCTCTCAAATCTAAAGCTTCTTCGTGCCACTTAGAGATCAACTTATTATCACTTCGTGAAACTATCTATTGTGAGCAGATTTCATGAAATTAGCTTTGGCAGAAACTTCATTTGATGCCTCTAATCGATCAAAAATAGAGTTTTTTACTTTTACATCACCCAAACAATTGAAGACTAATGGCTTCTCCCATATTGGCACACTGTCTTCATCAGAGATTGAACCTTTTGCTTTCGCATCACCCAAACAATCAAAGACAGATGTTCTATCTTCTAAACGAGTAGTTAACCCTTTTTTATTCGTGTCACCTAAGCGATTGATGACATAAGAGTTTTTTGAGATTGATCTATCACTTTCATCTTCTTCAGTAGCAATGTATTTAGTATTTGATTTTTTCATGATAAAACATATAAGAGCCGATGAAGTATACACGAGGCCTGCTTTTGGATTTTGAACAGTGTACCCCTTTTGTCTAAGCATCTTTTGGGTTGAATTCAAATCATGAACATTTTTACCAGTTACTTCGGGTAAGAGCTTCCCTAAAGTAGACGAGTTTTGAAAGTTATGACTAGCCATTGCTAAAAGTTTGTAGGCATTTTGATCAAAGCCTTCTTTAGTCTACTTTGAAGGAAAATCACTGTGCTCTACTTCAAGACCTTGAGTCAGTTGGATAAACCCCTATAGTGGTGAGGAAACTCTTGTTTCTTTTAGGCTAGTGATTAGAAGGATTAGGCCTTTCAATCCTGGATCTTTTCTTTTTTTTGACTTTAAAGCATAACGAAGCATATGAGTGATCTTCTTCCTTTTCGATTCATCGTCAACTAACTTTTAGAATTCTGGTCACCCTCCTCCTTCTTGCTAGTGGAAGCATCATTCTTACTGTCTTGGTGGTTGGTGTCGTCGCGAGACTTTTGGCTTGATAACGAAACAACCGATTGTAGTTCTTTCACTATAATATTCACTAAATAGAATTTAGCATCAGCAAAGTATGATTCAGCTTCAGTAAATGGTTTTTCATCAGCTATCACACTTTTTATGACACCATTCTGACAATATTTGAAGCATTGATGAAAGGTTGATGGAACAATTCTATTTTCATGAAGCCATAGTCGTCCTAGCAGCATGTTGTAGGAAGTCTTGGCGTCAATGACATGAAGCAATGCACTTGATGTCATATCATCAATTACCAACTCCAAACGAATTACTACGATAGCTCTTTATCCTCCTTGATTAAAGCTTTGGATCATTAGATGACTATGAAAAAGTTCATCTATAGTGATGCCTAGTTCCTTCATTGTACAAAGAGGCAGAATGTTGACTGCTGACCCACCGTCGAGGAGTATCCTATTGACTTTTTGTTCACGTGTATAGCCCATGACAAAAAGAGGACGGTTGTGTGGTGTTGAGCCAAGCATTAAGTCTTTGTCTGAAAATGAGATGGTCGGCATGCTTGCAACATAGTCATTTGTGAAAGTGTGAGAATCAGGTTCAATTGGTGTATCTTCTGGCACAAAAGCACTTTCCTCCTCAAGCTCGAGGAATTCTTCGGTGTTTACGGCATGACACTGATTCTGGATGATAGCTTGGCCCATTAATTCGAGCAAGAATTCTCACAATGTGATCGAAATACGTGGTCTTTCTTCTAGCAAATCTCCTACTATCTTTCTAACATGTCTTCCATATTTTCTTCTCATGCTTGGATTCGTTTTCTTGTTCTTTACTCTCACAAACTGAAGACAATATGGGGTTGACTTTCTTTTTTTCTTGCGAGTCACCAATGTCCATCCTTTATCTTCTGAGCCAGTCAGGTCTATTGTTTCACCATGATTGCCCCCATTATTGGAGGATTGGATTGGAGAAAATGGTGTTATTATGTCAATTGGATCAAATGATCCAAATTGAATCTTGCATATTGATAACTCGGGGATAAATCTTTCCACGTTTTGAACCTCTTGTTGATGAAGAGCTGGATGTGAGGGTGCAACAACAACAGAAGTTTGATTTATAGCTGCAGCTTCCATTTTTTCCTCTAGCAGAATCTTGCCTTGGCTAGCTAATTCAATGATCTTTTCTTTCAGAATGAAGCATCATTGAGTTACATGGCTAACCATGCGGTGGAATTTGCAGTAGTTTGCGTTCTGAACTCTCTCAGCTTCTTCAGGACGTTTTATTTATAGAAGTTCAAAGAGCTACATCTTTAACAAGTCGTCGAGCATTCAGGTAACTTCACAGTCAGGAAATAAATACTCTTTTTCTTGCATCTCTTTCAAAGTAAGCCTTCTCCTTCCTTTTCCATGGCTAGATTTAGCTTTTCCACTTTCTTTCATCCCTAGCACAGCATCAATCTTGACCGGTGTAGTGACTACTATCATCGATTCCTTAGTACCAACTGTTAGCCTAAACAAGATTTCAACATCCATTTTGATGATGAAAAAAAAGGTTCTAATTGTGTAATTAAGTGAGTTTACAGGAGTTCAACATTACGCACAATTAAGAACGCAAAATGAAAGCCATGAAGTATGAAGATCATATTCAAGTGGCTAAGATCCATAGAGCATGAGAAAACCAAGAAGAAAAGAAAAGGACATGAAGAACTCAAAGAATTTCAAGTGTATTGAATCTAGGAACCTATGTAAGTTCACAACCAATGATCATATTAGTGAAAGCTCATAGGAGACCTTAGATTGACCATAGGATTATTAATAACTCATGCAAAACAATTTATCAAAACTTATATTGAGTTAAAGAACCCTAAAAAGATTAGAAATAACTTTCAAAAGAAGTTTGGCCAAAAATATGCAAAAAGTGTTTGAAGAAAAATGACATACCTTTGGTATTTTTGCCATAACTTTTTGTACAAAATTAATTTTGATTTGAGGCTTGAACCATTGTAAATTAGACTTCCAGGGCTTCAATTTTAACACAAAAATGACCTTATTCAGAGTCCAGATGAATGAAAATAAGTTTGGTCAAAAATATGTAAAAAGTGTTTGAAGAAAAATGACATACCTTCGGTATTTTGGCCATAACTTTTTTTACAAAATGAATTTTGACATGAGGCTTGAACCATTGGATTTGAATGAAAAAGGGCAATTGAGGAATGTGTTTTGGGCTGATGCAAGAAGTAGACCTGCATTCAAAGAGTTTAATGGCGTAGTCACATTTGACACGACATATTTGGTTAATAAGTATGATATGCCTTTTACGCCTTTTGTGGGAGTAAATCATTATGGATAGTCAATATTGTTAGGATGTGGTCATATTTCACATGAAGACATTGAAACTTTTACATGGTTGTTCGAAACTTGGGTTACTTGTATGTCAGGATCCCATCCTAAAGCAATTATTACAGATCAAGATAAAGCCATGCAAACTGCTATTGGAGTTGTGTTTCCTAATGCCCGACATCGGTGGTGTTTGTGGCATATAATGAAAAAGTTGC
>JAULJZ010000021.1:4240821-4258220 GCA_032270985.1 Heliamphora pulchella | reverse complement strand
GGGGGTGGTTTATAGACCAGAAAACCAGGTAGTTAGCTCGGTTTTGTAGCAGAAATCATCACAAAGCGCCTATTCCTCGTGCACGTAAAACCCACGAGACCACAGGCGTTGCAAAGATCTTCGAGCTCTCGTTCAGATAGAAAGATACGGTTGCCTGAGATTTGCCCAATACTCTACAATGAGAAACAATTACCCCTCATCAGATCAGCCATGAACCAAAAGCTAAGACGTGGAAGGTGAAATCTGCATAATATAAATAAAGGCATAAAGCTCGTTAGATGAACAAATTGAAGTTTAAAGTATTGTTTTTTTGGGGGAAAAGGAAAAATAACCAATGTCTGGATAAGTGAATAGGTGCTCCCTGGTACACACAAGCCACAGGATGAACAAAGGGGTATAGAATCAGTTTTTTGGGCAGGGCTTGATAGAGGAACAATCTAGGGGAAATTGATGTGGCAAAGGGGCCAAAGGATGGAACGCGCAAAGTTGATCGTGCACCTGTAGTGTGATCTGTTGGTTCTAGGGGTGCAAACGAGGCAAGCCGAACCCAATCGTGCCGAACCCAATCGTGCCGAACTTTTACAAGTTTAATTTTTTTTTTTTTGATACTTGAACTCGGCTTGAGTTCGAATAAAATTGGTTATTCTTGTTTGAGCTTGCTTCGTTTAAAAATGATTATAACATTTGAGCTCCGCTCAAGCGCAACTCAAATAACATAAACGAGCAAACTCGAGTTTGAGCTTTTTTACCAGGGACCAATTTTGATATCAACTCTAGGTTTTACAAGTGTTTTTATACATACCCTTAAAAGCTTGTCGAGCCGACTTACTAAACAAGCTATTCACAAGCCTATGCGAGCTGAGCTTGTTTAATAAACGAGCCTAGGTTTGAGTTCATAAACATCTAATTTATTAAACAAACTGAACACAAATGGAGTATTAATCAAGCCAAGTTCAAGCTATTCATGAACAACTCGGTTCATTTGCATCCCTAGTTGCTCCTAAGCGATGTCTTGCATACTTGATCCCTCTATTGGAACTCCACTATTTGGAATTGGTGACTTCGAAAGGTGTTCCTGCACAGCCTAGAGAATGTTAATGGCGAGAGGTAGCTGTACTAAGCTTAGAATGCTCTTGGGATTTTTCAAACTCTCGAACTGAAACATTTGAGAAGCTAAAAGAAATCTCGTAGTCTTTTCATTCAGAAAAGAGACCAGAGATGGGTAGAGTTAGGAGGCTGTCTGAAACGTCAAAGAGATGTGGCACCATACACGGCTAGGTGGCTAAGGACCACAATACTGGACTAGAACAAGGGAAAGGACAATGGGTTGGTTGGAGTGAACCATGTAACCTAAGGAGTCAAACCAAACCAAACCAAACTCAGAAAAAGCACATCTTAATCTGGGGAGTCGACCACTTCTTTTCACTTTTTCTTAATATTTATATTTTCCTACTCCACCTCATGTGAATACACAAATGAGTTTCACTGTTTCAAGCTGAAGAAACCTACCTGGCGCAGAGGCCTAAAAAATGGGAGCACTGCATAAGGGCCATCCACTATGTAGGTGGTAGCAACAAAAACACCTCCAGGTCGTAAAACTCGACTTATCTCAGCCACCTGTAATACCGTAACTTCAAATTAAAGAGCATGTATTAAATGGCATTTTACAGGATTAGAACATAGACAGTGCAATAGTATTAAACACGAGTAGCGACACCACTGGAAGTTTCCAATGAGTATGCTTAAATGTCTTACTTGGACTTGCGTATGGGTAAGTTAAATTAATTAGCAGGGAACAGTTTCCATAAAGCCTAGATGCCAGGAAGTTAAAAGGGCACCATAAAAATTAGATGCTAGATCCGTAAGTAGATCCCTGATGACTTCACGTATAGAACAGGTTTCAACTTTTGAGTATGCTAGGATTCTCACAAATTCTTAGTGAACATCTTATTTTCTCGCTGGCGTACACCCTATAAGTTTAATTTCCCCAAATTTGAAAAATCTCATACCATAGGTTAACTTTACAACATTAACCAAGTTCACCGATGTTTTAAAAAAGTTAAAAGGAAAAAGATTTAAATTTCTCAAACTCCAATGACTTTTGAAATAGGGAGGCAAAAGAGCAAATCATTAGAGAAATACATGGAGGTTGACTGGATGCTGACCAATAACACAAACAAGATAATTGTGAAAGAAACAGATCCAATGAATTTTTCTGTTACCATCAAATGTCAACCTATGTTTACTGAATCTATTAGCACGTTGCATGGTTTACTCAAGTGTTTGGTCCCTCTTTGGCTGAACACATAAGTAGCATCGACACATATATGCAACACAACATGGACATGACAAGAACACGCTTCCAAAAATTGCACAACACAAACACATTCGGGACACGTTAGAAAATTATATTTTCTATATAGTCATTATATTTATATGTAATATGAATAAATTATTCAAATGTAATGAAAAAGATGCAACATATTACTAATTAAATTTACAAACCATATACGCCCTTTTATAAATGTTTTAAATTAGTTTGCATAAGTTGTATTTTGAAGAATATAAAATATTGTTACTATGATGAGATTATCACATAGAATGCGTTCGTAAAATTTCAAAAAATGTTACCAACATGTCTGCGAAGTGTTAGAAAAGTATATGATACTATAAATTTAATTTTTCATCTAAGACGTGTTTAAGAAGTGGTGCACATTCTTTTAGTAGTATTAGTGTCCGACAAGACACGCCTCCTCCATAGAAGTGTTCGTGCTTCTTACAATGACATTGTAAACAATTTGAAAGCAAAGGCAGAGAACCTGTAATGTAGAGCAAAGTTCCAATTCTTAAACTTAAGAGCTAACTTCCACAAATGGAGAGGACTATGTCAGACAATGGTGAAGTGTACCGAATACATACCAAGATTTAAGCAGATTGCCAGTAATATGATTGACCAGCAGGTGTTGTGAGCGGAAGAACTAGCAACAAGGTGCTGTACCTGTCTCTATATGCATGCTGCTATCTCTACTACCAAACAAGAAGAATGCACTGAATACATTACTACAGTTCATCAAAGTGGTGGCGTTCGGTTTTGGTAGGAACTTGAACTAAGGATTGAAGGATTACTATAATTTTTATTTTAACAATGACTGTTAGGGAAGTTTTAGTGCGCACTACCAAGTTTGTAATATGACTATTCTTCTTGAGCAACAAATCAGAGTTGTTATTGCAAGGTTTGATCTTCAGTTAGCATGAAAATTAAAAAGGCTATGACAAAAAGTGATTGACTACATGCATGGAGGTGAAGCAAATGAACGATTGTAATAGGAAAAGCTAAAATTCTCTCTCTCCACCCAACAGTAAGCAGGTTAATTGCATATTTCAAACACAGAAGAAAGAAGAATATACCAATGATTAGATATTCCAAATTGCTCATAAAAATAAGAAGAATATTCAGGGTCAGCAAATGCATTTGAAACACAAGGCACAGTTAGATTGCATCCAATGTTTCAGCCCGTAGACATGCTTATGCAGTAGTTTGTTTGCTTCCCAAACTAAATTCCACATCATACTCTTTAACATCATTCTCGTTCAGCAAATTAGGTGCTTAAACAATGAACATGAGGCAAGACTCTTCTTCTCAAGTGACTCTTTGCATTTTGTAGATCACACAGATGATAAGATGTAGTTACATGTAGGCTGTAGCCATCATATAAGAGGGAAAAATAAAATTTGCACCGAAAAGACAAAGAAGGGAGCCCCAGATATGCCCACCCCCAAAGCAAGGCTGAGGCCAGAGATGTATGGAAAAAGTCTTGCCAATTTTATATTTCAGAGAAATCTTGCTCTTGATGCTAAATTTATATTTCAGCAATTTATTTCCTACACTTTCTACCAATGCGGTTTTAAGATTTTCTGTTTGAAGAACATTTCTCTCATGCTTCTGTGCAGCTGGGCCAATAGTTCTTCTTACAGACAAGTTTCAAGTCAACCAACCTATATTTCATGCTTGATGACCATAAACTTCCTTAAAAAATGTGGTAATTCCTTATGTGAAGTAAAGCAAACAAATAACATAAAAGAGCCACGAGTCTTAGGCCAATTCTGTCCCTTTTGAGTTTTTGTACCTATTTTTGTACCTGTGCTTTTTATAGTGTTTATTATATTTAGAAGAAGACTGATGTCTATAAGACTTATGTGGTTTAGGATAATTTTGTACATGATATGCAAATTGGTCACAAAATTGGCCTAAATCTTTTCGACCAGTAAGCCTTTGGCGCTTAAGCTGAGCCTTTAGATTTAAGTCATTACAAAGGGATAACCCTTCCATGACGCATTCACTGATTAATTGACCATAAGTATATTGATCATAAGAGATAGAGATACCTCCATGTTTATTGCGAAGTTTAATACAAACTCGATCAACAAATAATAGAGGTAATTGAGAAATAAATTTTTCTTTCTAAAAGGAACTATTTGCATCGTGGCATATAAAGACTTTTCATAAAAACGTATTTTTATACCTTTGAAAATCTGTGAGAGTTAAACATCGTAAATTCATAAGAAATTCACGATTTCACTCTCCAGATATATCTACAGGACCCATGAAATGTTGTATTATGGCCTGCATAAGGGTATAAATAGTATCATCTTGTCGGGTCTGAATATTGTTTCTTGCCCAGTTTCTTGTTTAATTTCTTTATTGATTACTATTTTTGTAGCATGAATTATTTTGTGTCTTTGAGACTCGGTGAGAATATAATCTCAAAATCCTTTCAATTGCCCTATGAAACCAGAAGCAATGAATTGGACAATTTGGGTTTCAGCATTGCCAACAATCTTACTAACTTGGCAATACATCATCATTTTTTGAATGATATTCATTATAGCATAATCGCTACAAGCATCTATGTTCCATTCATAGATTTCTCCGACATTAAAGCTTATGGTGAAAGGAGATATTTCCTCATTAAGGATGTGTTTTTATGGAAAATTTTATTTATTTCTCCTTTATCATATTGGAGACGACGAAACATTTGAGTTAAATTATTTAACTCAATATGATCAGGATCACTATTATCATCGGTGTCAGTATCCAAAGATTGGTGTTGACCAATTACCTTGATATTTAAGCTTTTCATTTTGGCCAAACGATTTGTTAATTGATCAAGAAATTCATTTTGATTATGAACTATAGGATTAGGATTTTTAGGAATACCGAGATTATAATCCTTTATACTTCAAGGAGGAGCAATTAGGGTGCTTTGAGTGAACTACTAGTATTTGGGCTAGTAGTCAAATTAGTTTTTAGATGATCAATAATTTTATCTACTTGACTCTCAATTTTGGTTAGTTGTGTACCCAAAGTTTGCAGAGTTAAATTGGTGAAATTATTTTGTTTGATAATAGAGTCATCCATGTATATAAAAGGACTAGCCTCTAAAGGAGTAGCAAGGTTAGGATTACTGACCCGAAGAGGAACAAATAGAGGATGGATACTCGGGACAATTTTATTATCAGTAGTTTTCCAATTGGTATAAGCATCAATGATGGGTAATATCTGTTGGGGTTTCAATCAACAAACCCCCGACAGGATGTTAAGATAAGCAATCCCGAACCCAAACAATGAGCAAGAACAAGAGACAATCACGCAAACAAAAAACACAATATGTACGTGGTTCAGCAAGTGTGCCTACGTCTACGGGTGCTCTGGGTTTTCACTATGTAGAGCAAAGATACAGAATACAAGAGTCTTAAACTTATTTTCATGCCTTTCACAAATCTCTCTTACAACTTTATGATGAAAACAACACATAACGATATAATAAAACCATAGGTTAAAAACATTCCGTGTCAACGGCACTTAAGCACTCGACGAGCACCTAGCGAGCTCCTTACACTAGAAACCTCGGAGAGGTCTGGCGCTTGATCGCGCCACGAGCGCCTTGCTAGCGCATCAATCTAGACTTGTTGGACTGACTGGCGCTTGAGCACCAAACGAGCGCCAGCTTCTAGAGTATTAGCACTATGCGAGTGTAGGCTTCTGAAATTCCGTGCTCAGTGCTTATTAGACTCTATACATCCCAACAATCTCCTACTTGGAGACTAATCGAGCAACTGACCCAATACCATTATCAGAAAAACTTCACCGTCATAAAACAAATCAACCCAACAGCATCAAACCACGTCTTCAAGCTAGAAGACCAACTGAAACTGAGCATAGCTTCAATTTCTGAATGGTGACCGTCTTTGTTAACATGTCGGCTGGATTCTCACTGCCACAGATCTTCTCCATAGATAACACCCCATCATCCAAAAGCGAACGAATGAAATAATATCTCAATTAAATGTGCTTCGTCCTATAATAAACATCGGGTTCTTCGCAAGATGAATAGCATTCTAACTATCACTGAATAGATCATTATCCTTCTTCTTCTTACACAATTCATATAGAAAGCAAGCACTGTAACCAAGTCATCTCCTTACTGGCTCCAGCAACGGCAATATACTCGGCTTCCATCGTAGATAGAGTCACTATCTTTTGCAACTGAGACACTCAACTGACTGTCGTACCACCCAAAGTAAATACATGCCCAATTGTACTCCTTTTATGATGTGTGTCACCACCCAAGTTCGCATCCACATAACCGTGTAAATCCATCGGACTCCATCTGAAACATAACGCTGCATCTGTGATACCTCTCAGATATCTGAGAATCCATTTCACTGCTTCCCAATGATTCTTTCTAGGATTGCTCATGTACCTGCTGATGACTCCTACTGCATGTGATATGTCCAGCTTGGTACAAACCATAGCATATATTAGGTTTCCAACGGCTAAGGCGTATGGAACCCATTGTATGTACTCTCGATCTTGCTCGGTCTTAGGTGACTGATCCTTAGCAAGTCGGAAGTAAGTAACTAGCCAAGGGTGTACTCACAGGTTTTGCATTATGCATGTCGAATCTGTTCAGAATCTTCTTCATATATTCCCCCTATGATAGCATCAAAGTTCCTGCAACTCTGTCCCTCCTAATCCTCATCCCGAGAATCTGTTTTTCAGTACCGAGATCTTTCATTTCAAACTGTTTTGATAGCTGACCCTTTAGTTCATTTATTTTCTACATGCTTGACCCGACAATAAGCATAACGTCGACATACAAAAGTAAAACAATATAACTGTCATCAAACCTCTACAAATAGCAACAATGATCTACCTGGCATATGACAAAACTATTCTGACTCATGAACCCATCGAACTTCTTATACCACTATCTCGGTGCTTGTTTCAAACCATACAAACTCTTGTTGAGTTTGCATATCATTTCCTTCTTTCCACGTGCTGTAAATCAATGTGTGTGTGTGTCTATATATATATATATATATATATACTCCTCCAAATCACCATGGTGGAATGTTGTCTTCACATCTGCTCAAGGTACAGATCTCCAGCTGCCACAATTCCCAACACAAGTTTGATTGTCGTCAATTTCACAACTAGAGAAAATATTTCTATGTAGTCGACACCCACTTTCTGTTGAAATCCCTTCACAACTGATCTGGCTTTGTACAGTTTGTTGCTATCATGTTCTTCCTTGATCTTGTAAACCCACTTGTTATGCAATGCCTTCTTCCCCTGTGGTAGTTTGCCTAATTCATATATCGAGTATTTCATGAGAGAATCCATCTCATCTTGCATAGCTAACTCCTAATTGATTGAATCATCAACCTGCAATGCCTCGTCATAACTTTCTGGTTCACCCCTGTCAAATAACAAAAAATAGTACAACGATAGAGAAAAACGTTGTGTAGGTGTAGAGACTCTGGTGGACCGTCTCAACTCCATCACAGGAGTATGCAGTTCTTCCTACGGAACTGTATTTTCAGGGTTACACTGCACTCTACTATTCACATCTTTTTTAGAAATTTCCTAACTCAACATGTTCAGAAATTGTAGGACAAACATCAGAAGCTACAATCCTATTCTTATACATGGCATTTTCATTGAATACATCCCTACTACAAATGATTTTTCGATTCTGATCATCCTAGAACCGATAACCAAACTCATCATGTCAATAACATATCATAATCAAATCCTCCCCCCAAACTTTCCTTCTAAGCTCCATGCCATCAAACTATCTCCAACACCTGAAACGGGTTTTGAACAAACACCATGAGCCAAGGCTCAATAGGATACAACTACGCAAGAATAAAAGCATGATATGTAAAAAAGAAAAATTCTCAACCAACAACATGATACACACATGATTCTCCAACCAAACAACTAAAAACTCAATAGAGTACCATCTCACATTATCAATGAACATACAACATGAACTTTTTCTCCCTCCTATCCTCAACAAGTTCCATAAATCTCATCGTACGGACTTATTAAATGCAGTCTTGCCACTCAGGCAAAATACACAACGCATACCATTTTCGCCACAAAGGATAATACCGCCACACAGGTTATAATGCCACGATGGTTAACACCACCACACAGGCTACATAGATGCCACACAGGCCAATCAATTTTAACAATTTCACATTGCTAATATCGCCATACAGACTAATGTGCCACACTTGCTAGATACGCTGCATAGGGTAGACATGTGGCGCAGGCCAATCAATTAACAATTTTACATTGCTAATATCGCCACACAGGCTAAATACGCCACACAGAGTAGATATGCCATACAGGCAAATCAATTAATAATTTCACATTGCTAATATCGCCACACAGGCTACACATGCTGCATAGGCTAAATATGCCACACAGGCCAATCAATTAACAATTTCACATTGCTAATATCACCACACAGGTTACACCATTCAGTAGGGACACACTCACTTAACGCTAATCCAAAACACATTACTCACCACAATATAACGCATACATATAATCTATAGATTCACATATAAAATTTCTTATTCTCCACCAATTATTCAACCTCTAGTGGATCATGATCAATTCCATTCTTCAACAATTTAATTCTACATTAGCCTCACTACAACCCATACATCTTTCTCTCATATTCACAACACGTGTAATTTTCTCACTTCGAACCATAATAGAACTCAATTCAGCTATCACTCACCAAAACCCATCAATCCATTTTATCATTACCCAACACAACAAATAACCCAAATTCCAATTTATATCCATACAATCGTCATCCCACATCCAACCTATCAAGGCACGAGAACCACCCACGGGAACTCACGACAATCCATTTGACTCAAAAGGAACACCTTTTTGAAAACCCACTTTGTATCATTTGTTTCAAACAAAACTATTTTCTCTAAAATAATTTTAGAAAAGAGAGTTAAATCACTAAAAAGAAAACTCTCAGAACCTCAATTTTGTCACAAAGGGGTCCTGAAACGGAGCCCGGATGAAATGATACTTTTTATTTAAGAAAAACAAACCTCATATCCAGTCCAGGTGAGTCCACTCAAGTGGATCCACCACCGCTCGAGCGGCCACCTGGCCAAGACAAAACCCTTCCTCTCGGGTAATAGACCGCTCGAGCGGGCCCAGGACCGCTCGAGGGGTCTCTTACCCGAGACCAAACCAGCAAAAAAACCAGTTTTAAGAACTTAATTTCCCAAACTAAAGCTTTCTCAAGGAGATGAATACCAGGGTATAAAACATAGTTGAAGACAACTTAAAATCATGAAAATATAATGAAAACTCATTTCCAAAACCTTCCAAAGCCTTCCAAGAAGATTTAGTCAAAATTGAACATCCATCAAATTCACCATTCATTAAACTTTTCTCAATCCAACCATGATTCTCAACACATATACAGATTCTAACACATATCAACACACATCACCTAATTAACTCAATTAACCCTTCAATTTGTCATTTAATTCCACACCCAAACCCAAATCTCAACCTCTCTCTCAACTAGGGTTTTCAAAGTAAAATAATTTTATGACATACATCAACACTCCATTTCTCATAACTCATTGAATTATCCACAAGACCACTCAACACCTTCCAAATACCACTCTCAAGATCCATAGAGTTAGAGTTTCGAAAATAAAAGGGGTTTCATCTCATTTTCCATAAATAAGATAAATTAAACACACATCTAGGCAATTTATTCAAGATTACTCAAAGATCCTACCTCGGGGAGCCGAAACTTGAAGCTTTAAACCACCCGAACGCCGAACCCACCAAATCGAAAATCCAATCGGTTGGAGTTGTAGTCCTCGTCGAGTAGAGCAACGTTTGTTCTTGTGGTATTGACCAATCCCAAGTCCAAGACCATCAAAATGAAGATAAAAGGCTTATGGTTTCAAATCTCCATCAATGGAGTTTGAGGAGAGAGAGAGAGAGAGATGAGAGACGCTGGGGGGAAGGAGGAGAAGTGGAAGAATTGATCTTCTAAGCAATCTTCCGAGAGAAGATATTTGGGGGTGGGGCCCACCACCCACTCACATGCACCAAATCTCAAAATTTTGCTCTATGATGTATATTTAACCCACATATAAGCATTAATAACATCGAAATTAATATTTTTAAATTTATATTAATCAAAAATTAATTTCTCAAAAATTACCAAATTTTAAGATTATCCCCGACATAAAATTCACGAGTCTCCACGCACATCGACGGATCTCCCTAAAACTCAAACGAGAGTTACTGGGCCCACTAGCCACCACTCATGTGATAATTTACATATGAAAAACAATTTATAATCACATCATTTTATTTATTAAATTAAAAGGAAACCTGGTCTCACACCTTTTTCATCGAATCATCTGTGAAAGTGACAAAATAGGATGATCCCCCAAATGACGAAATTGGTGCAGGTCCCCATACGTCTATATGAACAAGCTCCAACTTCTCTGTTTTCAAAGTTATGCCGGCTTTGGAAAAACTAACCCTCTTTTGTTTCCTAAAGATACAGTCTTCACACAAATCCAAATCAATGACTTTCAACTCCGGTGACTTTCCACATAGGAGTGTCATCCATTTCTCACTGATGTGTCCCAGCCTTCGGTGCCAGAGATTCAAAATAGATTTTTTATCAACAGATATCAGACTTCTACTGTTCATCGTCATGGATAGAGTACCTTCTTTCTTTCCCTGAGCAACTATAAGGGATCCCTTTGTGATCTTCCACAATCCATCGATGAAACTGACCATGTGACCATCGTCATCCAGCTGTCCTACAGAAATCAGATTCCTCTTCAGCCTCGGTACATATCTGACATTCAACAGCTTCTACACAGACCCATTTCGCAAACTGACCCGGATATCCCCTTTGCCCATAATCTTTAAAGGTTCATCATTAGCCAAAAAAAACTTACTGAAATCACCGCTGACATGGTTTTCTATGATTTCCCGATGTAACGCAGAGTGAAATGATGTGTCAGAATCTGGAATCCATGACTCCATGGGACTATCAACGTAGCAAACCAAGGCGTTGTGGATGTCTTCTGATGTTGTAGCATTCGCAGAATTCTGACCATTCTTACCTTTTTTCGGTGCTTTAAAATCTTTTTTGAGATGTCTCTTGTTTCCACAGTTCCAACAGGTAGCACCCAGTCTCTTGTTTCCACAGTTCCAACAGGTAGCACCCACTATAAACTTACTCCTCTTCTTGGATTTTAACCTTTCACGATCAGAGTTTCTATCTGTTGTTCTTACACTCGTCTTTGTACTCAAAATTGATCTCGATGTTTTACCCGTTTCTCATCTCCGAATTTCTTCACTGAGAATTAGGTCCCGAACACCATTAAACCTCAGTTTTGACTTTCCTAATGAATTACTCACAGCTGTCACAGTGTTATTCTAACTCTCGGACAAGGAGGACAGAGAAATCAATGCCCGTACCTCATCGTCAAACTCAATCAACACAGAGCTTAACTGAATTGTTACCGTGTTGTAGTCGTTCAAATGATCTGCAACTAACCCACCTTTTAATATCTTCAGGTTGAACAATCTTCCCATCAGATAAACTTTGTTGACTGCAGTAGGATTTTCATACGTGTCGGTCAAAGTCGCTGTTGGATAACTTGATATACATTATTGGGTTCATTTCCTAACAGCTTAAACTTCTGGAACAATTGTTGACTTAACATGGTATCAGAGCTCTAGTTCAATGAGATCTTGGGTTCAAGTCTCGTGATGTGTTTCCTTGTTATATTTGTTATTGTGTACTCTGTGTATTGGTGCACCTGTTCAGTTTGTTCGCCTCTCCACGTGTGAGACAGAATCGCACGTGAGGGGGAGTGTTGGATAGCTTGATATATATTGTTTGAATTATTCCTAACAGCATAAGCTTTTGGGACAATTGGTGACTTAACAGTCGCCATTAAACCCGCCGTTTTCTTCTTCGCAATGTTGAAGGTGACATTCCGCAATAGGGTTAATCCGATAACACCCAAGGCCTGTCTGTCAAGGAGTGCCAAATCTTCCTCCTTCATGCCTTCTAATTTCTCACCCCAAAGGGGTAGGTACAAATTCTTTTGGTACAGATAGTCTTTAATCTGCATCTTCTAGTATCTGAAGTCTGCACCAGTGAATTTCTCGATCTTAACCTTCCTGTCTTTCGCCGCTATTACTTTCACTCAACGAACCAAGCTCTGATACTAATTGTTAGGGTTTTAGTCAACAAACCCCTGACAGAATGTTTAGATAAGCAATCACAAACCCGAACAAAGAACAAGAACGCAAGACAATCACACAAACAAGAAACACAAGATGTACGTGATTCGGCAAGTGTGCCCCAATCAACAAACATGATGTTGAGATAAGCAATCACGAACCCGAACAAAGAACACGAACGAAAGACAATCACGCAAACAAGAAACAAAAGATGCACGTGGTTTGGCAAATGTGCCTACATCCACGGGTGCTGCAAGTTTTTACTATGTAGAGCAAAGATACAAAGTACAAGAGTCTTAGGCTTATTTTCGTGTCTTTCACAAGTCTCTCTCACAACTCTATGATAAAGACAACACAACAATATGATAAAACCCTAGGTTAAAAACATTTTGCGCGGGCGGTGCTTGAGTGGTTGACAAGCGCCTAACGAGCGCGCTACACTGGAAACCTCGGGGTGGTCTAAAGCTTGAGAGCCCCACGAGCACCTTGCTAGCGCACCATTCTGGACTTGCTGGACTGACTGGCACTTGAGCACCCATCGAGCGTCAGCTTCTGGAGTGCTGGCGCTCTACAAGTGCAGGCTTCTGGAATTCTGTGCTCAGTGTTTATTAGGCTCCACACATCCCAAGAATATCTTTGTCTCCATATTAGAGATATCAAATATGGAATTGTACATATCATGTACATGATGACCATATTGTATATACCATAATAGAAAAGGCATAGTCATCTGATGTTTTTCTAAAATGGAATAAAATTCAGTTTTAATTTGTTGTTGACTATGAGTGTAAAATTTAAAAAACTAGGATCTAAAAATATTATTCTTTGGAGAATAAAGTCCATCATTAATGGCCTTATGATCAATGATGAATTCATTCTTTGAAATCACATTGATATTCATGTAATTAATATCAAATCTTAATTTTGATGGAGTAGGTGTTCTATGAACATATGGTTCTTCTTCGCTGCCCTCATCATTAGTCTCTTTGTAAATCTCATGAGGAATTTGAGAAGAAGATTTTTTAATTCCTTTGAAAACATATTTGTTTTTAGCATTGGATGTGCCAATACTAGATGAGGAAGATGTGGCAAGGAAAAAAGGGGTAGCACTTCTGCAAGAAGTGGTACTTCTAGATCTTGTTAAAGTAATTCGTGAGATTTGGTCGATAGCAAATCTAATAGATAAATTACCATCAGGTGTTTGGATAATTTGATCAACCTCATGTTGGAGTGGAGGTTGTGGTGGTACTAAAGACTGAAAGTTCCAGGATTTGGGGAAAGTAATATCATTCCATTGAATCGTTTTGGGTACGGCTACATTAGCTCTTAATAAATTTTCTTCAATTAAAATAGTCTTTTCTTCTAGACTCTTTAATTTAACATCAAGACTAATTGTATTCATGACTTTATAATAAATACGATAAGCAAGATTGATGCATTCAGATCCAGACATATAATTATATCTAGATGTCTGAAAATTAAGAGTAACACCATGTAGAATGTTAGGATCGGTTAACGATAAAGGAAAATCTGGGAAACAATTAAAATAAACTGGTCCTGTACTAAGACTGGATTGAATTGCTCCATGATGAATTCAGCTCCATTTAGGTTCTGTGCATCTCTTAGGAGAGCTATAAAACTGGTATAAGTTCCTTTAAGGGTTAAAGGTTTCATGGCTACTTGGATAATACCAATATGGCTACTTGGAAGAACATTTCTCTCACGCTTCTGTGCAGCTGGGCCGATTAAACTCGCATATTTGAATAGTTCTTACAGACAAATTTCAAGTCAATCAACCTATATTTCATGCTTGATGACCAAAACTTCCTTAAAAAATGTGGTCATTCCTGATGTGAAGTCAAGCAAACAAATTACATAAAAGAGCACAACATGAGAATAAAAAATATACTATTCAAAACCTCACTATACTATTTTATTTTATAGACTAGAAAATTCAAGCCTAGTCATAGAGCATCAAGTACAAAAAGAAAATCAACTGATCAGAACATGCCTCATCAATGCATGACTTAAAGACATATTCCAGATGATTGGAGCCTTTAAGGCAGGACCTTGATATGTCTTTTTTTGTCTTACCTAGATGTGTGAACTTCAAGTCCTTTGAGAAATGTAGTTTATAAGATTTCGATACTAGTACTAGAATTCAAATGTATCAAGCAGTGATATGTACTCCCCCAGTAAAGATTAAACTTGTAAGTTCTTACAGCGGCTGATGGTGAAGGCCAACAGTGCAAAGCAGCACCAGCATGTACTGCATCCACAGATCTTGAAGTAAATGGAAGCCTAGAGATGTCAGCTCTAACCAAGATTATGTTCCTAAAAAGCAAACATTATAAATCAGAAACAGAATCCAAATGATAATCTGGAAGGACTTCGTTTAGAGAAATTCGTGCAAAAAAAAACAGATTGCAAAATCTAGTTGTGCATAATAGACAAATATTGATTTAGTGTTGTACTCTTTGGGAAAGTTCTCCTCCTGCTTAATAAATTCAAAGCATTGCCGCAGCATGTTCTCTGAAAAATCCAAAGCAACAACAAGAGAAAACAGTCCACTCTTGGCGAATAGTCTTGAAAACAATCCACTGCCACAACTTGCATCGACAATGTTGCCACCTAACACCGGCTTAAGGTAATCTTTAGTTAATTCAAACTGCAATGAACATTATCAATGGTAAGTGACTCAAGCAACTTGGAAGTTTAGTAATTTGCATAATCAAGACAAATCCAACATGTATATATTATCTGGACCACTTTAAATCCCAGCAAGAATATATAAATGACAATTAACATATCAATTAATGGAGCTTTGGACAAAGATAAAAACTGAGTAATTGTAGGGTTCAGATAGCAATTTAAACCAGTTGATCACATTTTAGGCAGCACTTACCTTAACATCATTAAGATGGGAGAACCTAGGAATTCATAAATGATTTTGCTTCAATTTTACTCTCTTTATTGTGATGGCATAAGCGACAATGCCGGCTTTGAACAATACAGAAAATGGCATATTTAATTATTTTCAAGGGATATGCAAACACTCTGTTCATATTTGTCAATATGCATTACAAACTAATTCAAGATTACACAAGGCTACAGCCAAGCTGTACACTAATTTATCAACGCAGCAAAGAGAGCTTGGATCAAAAAACACTACAACATAATTATATATAACAATGTTACCTCCTTCTCTGGGCCTGGGAAACCACCCCATACTGAAAAACTTTGTCTCCAGCCCCGCTCATAGAGGAAGGATACTAAAGGAAGCCTGCAGCAATGCACTAATGATGTTTTACTAAGAACCAAATACAATATGCAAAAATAATACAAATTTTTTTACTCATAGAGAATTGACATAATTTATGTAAATTAACAAAATTAATTAGTGCCTGAAATATTGGATCTTTCTGTTAAAGATCAACTTTCTGTAGCTTGCTACTGCAATGTTAGCCTGAGTCCTAAATTCCTAAAGCATGCTAATCAGGGCATGGTTCATGCCCATGGAATCAGTCTATCGTGTTCAGGATAGCATGTGTAAAATAGAAAAAGGTAATTATCATATGAAGGCATCGCATAAACAACAAAATTAAACAGAGACAGCTCCTTCATGGAACGTGGAACTTCAGCTTACTTAAAAGCCATAACTAGAGAATAAGTCAAGGTTGTAGTCAAATGAAGCGATTGATTTTACCAGCCACCCAACTTATATTTATGGAGAACATAAGCCGGTTTAGTTTAGGGATGTTGGGTTAAAGTGATTCCTTAAACGGGAGGTATGCAATACTGGCATTGTCAGAATCTAAAGAGAAGTCGATGTAGAGCGAACTTTAAAACTAAACGAATCTCTCTACTTAAGCAATTTTGAGAAAAGCTTTTATTCAAGTCTATATTGAAAAAGGCTATACATAGATTCTTGATTGAAGCTAATAATAAGAATCTAAAATCCAACTACTTGTAGTCACCTAAAGAGAGTTTGTAAATTATTTGATATTATAATGTTATATGGACATTCCAGGTATGCATAAAATTTTCATGCCATATCAGAGATCAGAACATTGTCTTTCGTGTCACGTCACAGTTCCCTTTTAGTTCCCCCCATTAGGCAGTATGCTAAAAAAAATTGAGCAAAAAGTTAAAGGAAGACAAGGGAAGCGTGCGATTCCAGATGACATGACCCTGATATCAGAAAGATGTTATCATTCTTTAAATGGCTTCCATAATCACCAATCTTTCTTGGTATGCTGAAAAGTAAGAGATGCAAACCATTTGAACACTCCATCCTATGATGCAGTCAACCAACCAATATCCACCCAAGTCTGACCATAAATGTGAAACAAAGTCACTTAGGGTTGCAGGAGTTGTTAATAAAATATATGCATACCTGAAAATCTCAGTGGAAGCCGGCATATATTCACCATACTCCTTGGCCCCACTAGCTACCGTCAGGTCAATATGCGTTTCATTGCCAAAGTAACTCTTCTTACAGGTGCTGCATCGTAAACTAGATGTAGGTGCAGAATCCCTGTAGCAAATTCATCCAAAAGGAAATACAACAAGACTATAAAACACTAGCATGCAACTTCATAAGCAAGAAAACTCAAATGATGAAAATAAGAAAATACCATCAACCACCATATAAATGGAGGATGAAGCTGGGAAAAAAATGTCAAACAAACATGAAGGATCCTTCTAAATAAAGCCAGACAACTTACACAGATAAAACAGTATCGCCATTCCAAATCAGTTGGTCATAACA
>JAULJZ010000021.1:4215531-4232523 GCA_032270985.1 Heliamphora pulchella | reverse complement strand
ATTATGGGGTTTAAATTATATTTTAGTACCATTTTGTGCAAGAAAATGCATAAAATATTAATTTTATGTATCTTTTTTATATCTAAACTTACTAAAACCTATTATATTAAAGTATTTATAATTAATTTAGTTTTTTATGATTTATCATAATTTTGATAGCCATTAATTAAATAAGTGTAGGCTTTTAAGCTAGTTTGAGTAGAATTAATTTTTTGACTTATTTAATGTGTAGAGATTTTAAATAATTATTTGTTTACTTTTTTTGAGCTATATTATTATATTATTATGTACATTACTTGTATAAAAAGTATTGGATCAAAATAATGCTTAATTTATACATCTTTATCTCATTTTCAAGCTTAAAAAGGTAAAAATTAACTTTTTGGGCACAATTTCCTAGGTGGATGGCCATGCAAGGGCATTTTGGTCATATTTTTTATTATTTTATATTTTATTAATTAATTATACATAAATATCTTATTTTGGGTGTTCATATGTCAAATTTTAGATTTTTGAAACTTTTTGCTGTATGATGGGCAAAATGGTCATTTTACCCTTGTTATGGAAATTTTTGATTTTTAATTTAATATTTTATGTTATTTACTTAATTTAAGCTATTTCGAGACTTTTCTAAGTATTAGGACTTTGCCTCTGAGTATTTGGTCTCTTTTAGGATTTTCGGGTTAAAATTAGGGTTTCGTGTTACTTTGGGTTTCTCAGGCTAATAAAGGTTTTTCTTATTTATGTAGCGACCTAGGTTCTCATTATCTATCCATCGCTAATACTAGGATTGAGGCTTAGATCGTTTCGTGAGTAGTTACAGTCCGGGCTATTACAATTAGGATCCGGGTCAGGTTGTTACAATCTAAGTAGTTACTACTATGGTCTAAATCGGAGTATTACACATAAAGTGGGAGCACCATGTGTACAATGCCACATGGTAATTTGGGACTACGGAATAATTAACCATCCTCTACTGATCCAGTTCTCTTTTATGAGGAATTCCACCAATCCGCGCACACAATCAGTTCCAGATAGCCATCTAACCCTACCATTTCAACATACATTTTCCCATGCATTCCCAAAAATGTTTTAGAATGTCACCTCCAGACCTCTTATGAAGTACTTTGCAACAATTAAAGAATATATCCCACTTCATTGACAGGGTCTCAAGCTTCGTCTCCAATTCCCCATACCCTAACCCCAACATCCAAGTCCAGAAGTGATATCGAATACAGAAGAAACAGGGATATCAAGAGACAGAAGTTATTACTTCAATGAGTTACAGTGAGAAGGAAAAAAAGAAAAAAAACTCCACGCTCAGCACGCTGAGTATAGAAGAAATCCATGCCATCTGCAGTCCAGAAGCACCAGCGAAATCATTTTCCAGGCATGGAAAAGAAAAAATACTTTGCTTCAATGCTGTATCATTGGTTCAATCCATGAAAACATTTTCTTGCAGGAAGAAAAATCAAATAAAGCATTCAATGAGCCAGAGTAATAAGTATATTAGACCAGTCCATCCTTAGAGATATTTTCATGTACTAGCGACAACTGACTGCACATTAATATGCTTTTGGGGATGACTGATCTACAGGAAATATCAAATAATGCATATGCATATATGTAGTAATATAGATATGTGTGTCCCATATGTGTATGTGAGCACCCATGCGCATTTATACTTGTCAACAACTACAGTAAACAGTGAATGCAACCAGTGCCCCTTGGGAAGTGGTTAAAAAGCTTTAAAATTGTGGTACATTCCTCATAAATGGAATTGTGGTACATTCCTCATAAATGTGGGGTAAATAAGGTGTGGATAACAATTTAATGCATTGTAAACCAGTGCCCTAGTAAAATGCTCAGTTTGATTGCTAAAAGGACAAACGGAAACAATATGAAATTTCAACCAGGAATCTTCCAAAACGTTTTGCCAATTAGGCTGAAGTGTTCGTTTTTCCCCTTCTCAAAATATTCTACCAAATGCCATCAGTTTGGGACAATTTTAGACGTGCAAGTGAACTACTAAAATGTCCCACTTAATTGCAATTGGCAAATACGTAAGTTATCATTATCTCGAGTAATAAACTCCCCAACAGTAAAGAGAATAACAAGTAAGAGAACAAGGGAAAGTGAAAATGCAGTAGGATGAGAACACACACTTCAGCCTTGAAAACCTAAAGCCAAATCCATGCGCTGGGTCCTGCCCTTTTAAAGTAGTTGATGGGGCTTGATGACTCAACATCCATTAGTTTGACTTGTAAGAATTGATTTCAATTAGTATAATATGAATATTGTCTTCCACTCAAATGGTAAGACAAGGAGAATTAAATCAAAAATTCATTCACTTGAGTTTTTGAGTTTGTCGTAAAGATCACTGGCTTAGCATGAAGGTGAACAGCATAAACAATTCTAAATGAACCTACAACACACACACACACACACACACTTGACAATTCAAATGAAATAAAGGTACCTCTAATCGAATGCATAGGGATCATCAGCATATGGATTCAGAGACCCCTCCGAGAACAAATCGCCTATGTTGGAAGGGTGTGGATTCCCTCCCTTGATTCCCTGCATAAGGATTGAATGCATAACCAAGAGTATGCTAAACATAAAATTAAAGTACATATCCTTACAGTATTTAAAGATGGGAAGAGACGGTCTAAATGCCTATTAACAACAACCCACACTAACTATTAGGACGTGAAAATTTTCCAGCATGACAGTACTTGGGGCATTAATTATGGGCAGGACTCAGCCTGGACTCAGCCTTACCGGGCAATAAATCTTTCTTTCCTACAACTACTCAAGACCAACCTTCGAAAGCAACTCAAAAGAAGCAAGGAACCTCGAACCAGAAAATAAGAATTCTAATGCCAACCCAACCAAAGATGACTCCTAGTAGGCCATTACTCACAAATAACATGTGAAAAACCCAAAATGTTGAACCCTGAAAAGCAACACGACGAGAAATAAAAATTTTACTCCTTTAGTTCACTCTCCTGTGTAGTCACCAGTTTACCATGGTGAATAGAGTGGTTGGTTACCTTCAGCATATCTTCGGGGGTATTAGCTATTGGCGTCCCTCTCTTCTTATGCTTTCGTGGGTCCTACCATGACATTGACAAAATGAAAGAATAGGAAAATATGCAAAAGAAGTCTGTCGCGTACTATAACTCACAATATCTTTTATGAAAGCCACATGCTGACTATTGCAATCAAAAAGAAAAATGTACATACCCCAAACATGACTGTACTTTTAGTTTTTCTTCGCTTCGTAATTGTTCTACCATTAGATGTTTCAACTTCATACTCATGGTGTGTTACCTGCAAGCCATTGACAATTACAGAAAGATGGCTGAGATAAAATGATGTTCAATCTGAATGTATGCACAAGTTAAAAAAAACGATAGACCAAACTCTTCGATCAAGACTACAGAGAATCAAGACTGATAATACACTTCCATTACAAGTTCGGATGAATTTCCTATTTATCTGATTGCAATTGAAAGAATACAAGATTGCAATTGAAAGAATACAAGTCTGACTCCCCATAGAAATCAAAATATTATAGCCTACTCAAACAACATCCTACCTCGGTACCAACCGAACTAAGGTTTCTTTGCACTAAAAACTAAATTTATACATTAAAAACATATAGAACACATGCATTAAGCATGTGTATTCTCACAAACTAACGAAGAGTAAAGAAATAACTCACCTTCCTACTATGCTTAGGAATACTCATTACACTTCCAGTGTTCACCTTCTCCACTTTCTTCAACAAGTTTGACACTGGTGTCTGTGTTACTCTTAGGTAAGGTGAATCCTACACTCAAGAATATGTGTTAAGATCAAAATTTTCTTTGCCCTCAGAAAGGACCAAATTGAAGAGGGAAAACTGATTGTATTTTCCTTTATCACCTTGACTTCATTCTCCACACTCAATGCTGCATGCTGACTTCTTCGGCCACCATCAGAATTTCTCATTTTGGTTGACGAAACGGGATACTTCTAAAATATTAAAGAAAATGTAAATAGATTTCCAAAAGTAGAATGCATGATGAATTAGATAAATTATTATTTCAGTTGTACTTGAGCAAACTTCCAAAAAAAAAATGATTTCTGCTTTGTCATAAAGCTAATATACCAGAAGTTTTGTTAATTACATCTTCCATTTAGGCAAGTAACTAGATGCAAACCCCTGTTGCTTTTCCTTCATACAAGGGAGAAGAAAAATAAATAAAATCTCATGCCAGGAACATCACAAATTAATATTGTTGCACTAACTTAAAATGAATATCTAAAAAATAGTGCAGGAAATGAAACGATTGATGAAGTAACTTGATGAATTAACTCAGAAGATTCTCGAAGCTAAGAAAGATTAGGCAGTTACCTCAGGGCAGGTAATGCCCAAAGTAATATCAGATTAATATCTGTCTCGTTTTTGTATATTAGAGCATGCCCAAAGGTTTACAATGTACATTAAACAGAAATATCATAATGAAGTCCAAAAGAATTAACATATTCCCTCTGAGCATAATAGGCGTTATAGTTAGGGAATGTCATCTGCCACACGTGCTGGTAAAACACACAGTTCCTCACATCCCTATAAGAATCTTTGATAATGGCAAAAATATTACTTGTGGAAAAGTAAATCTTACAGTTATGCTCAAGTTTTATAATTTATTACTATAAGTTAACATGGTTTTCTTGGGCAATAAGTCGGCATGCACCAAGTTATTAGTTCTTACACATTAGTGATATCTAGTCCATAAATTAAACCTCGATTTTAAGTTTTATTCAACATGTTTAGAGAACTTTCAAGAAGAGCATATCTAGTTGGATTTTGGAGATGGAAACCAGATTTTGCAATTAACATGATGTTAGTATATTCTCCAGAATGTCATCCTTAAGAGTGGTTTCCTACAACTATGTCCTGAACAGACTCCAGCTACTTCCTAATTTTAGGTCTTCTTATGTTCTACTTCTCTGAAATTCACCTACTTCAGGGGCATCTTAGGAAGGTAGCATAGCATAAGGGGATCTCAAGATCTTAATAAACTGAACTATGGGAAAACCAATATAAATCTTTCTCAAACCACACTCAAATAAATTATCACTCAATGGCTGAAACTTACCAACTTGCAATGGAAGCATTCTACATGGGCAACAAACACCAGTGGATTACCTCTAGTACCACAATATAGCAGATTTAGCTGTTATAATTTGTACAGAACTACAGCGATCGCTTTCTGGCGGTCATTAATTGGAAGATAACGAAGGTAGATTTAATGTAAGTACCTACAATAGAATAATTTAAGTAACAGAACATTTTGTATGTCCGACCATTAAAGTAACTGTTCAAGATAGTGAAAAGAATATATTGATCAATGATTTATCATGTGTCTAATATCCATGTTAAATAAGCTGATCTTAAACAGAAAAATAAATTAAGGGCCGAAAAAAATCAAGATGAGAACTATTTATATGTGCCAAAGATTGGTAGTCTTTGCACCTATATGCACACATGTTCACACATGGACAGAGAAGAAGGCAGAGGGGAGCAATCCATCTGACCTTTTTCGAATTTACTTCTTGGTCCTCTTGTGGTTTGTCACCCATTACTTTCCACTGCAATTGCAATAATGCCCTTTGCCTGTCTTCCTGTTATATACTAGATCAAATTAGAAAATGGACAGTTGATTTTATCAAATCATCACTGAAGAGGACTATATACTTTGGATTTCTGGATGTCCAACTCCTCTTTGAGTTTCCTGCACTCATCTTCATGTTGACAGTTCAATGCCCTTAACTGAACTTCATGCTCATTCCTGACTAGCATTGTTTTCTAGATAAATTCTATGAAAAGTTAGAAATTGGAACATTCTCAAACTTGACAGTTCGGACATGGAAAACATATACCTCTCTCAACTCATTTTCAGCTTGAAGTTGAACACGTTTTAGCTCTTCACTGTGGTTAGATTTAAGGTTCAATTCCTTCATATCATGCTCCTGCTGGATACGAGTGATCTACCAAATGGACATTGTGAAAGCCAATACGTGATCTTTTATACTTAACAGCATGTTTGAGCTCAGTATTCTTAAACAAATGACATTTGAGTAGCATCGTGGCAAAAAGCATGCAAAATGCTCCTTCAAAACATTATGGGTTTCTTGCTGAATATAAAACTATGATCTGGAAATAGGAGTAAGCATTTTTTTTCTTTCAAATTTTTCTAACACTTCCTTTTAATAACCATGGTGGAAGTGTACATAGTTATCAAAATCTTACGATTCATGATTTAATTAACGATTCGATTCAAGATTCATATATAAATCTATACGAACTTATTGAGTGAATCTATTTTGTGATAAAATTATGATGAATCTTACGATTCATGAATTAATTCATTATTTTTTATTCATGTAATTGTTAAAATTATTAGATTTAATAAATTTTGTACCTATTATTTATCATTTTTTCTTTTTTTTTTCTTTTAAAAATCCCTTAATACAACTTCGCCTGTGTTTGGACTAGCTTTTTTTTAGTGGCTGTTAGGCTTTTTGGCTTTTTTGTAAAAAAGTAGATGTCAAATCATGTAGAAAAAGTGAAAAAATGTGAGAAAAAGCCTAGCTAGCCCAAACCAGTTAGCTTTTTTTTTGGCTTTTAAGCCAAAAAACTTGAAAAAAAAGCTAGTCCAAACGGAGGCTTAGTGTGTTCATTGTGAAATAAAAAATAAACATGCATAATTTGTTACTCGTTTGGTGAATAGAGAATTTCATAAGAACCAGGTAGATTTGAAAAACTCTAACCCTTTTTCTTATTTCTCTTCTATGTGAAAATTGTCTAAGTGCATCTTTTTAAAATGCTTAAGATGAAAACATCACTTCCAATAAATCATGTATTGACATTTTCGTTAAACAAATATAGCTTAATATCGTACGAATTGAATCATTGTACTCAACGGTTCCACACATCTTTTCTAAACTATCTTTATTAGCAATAAGCATACAAGAGGGGTTTTATATTTAATCTCTCTTCTTTTATTCTACTGTTTTTGAAATTTCTTAGTCTATTTTTTTAGTTCCAAAAGCAAATATATTTTGATTTTTAAAAATTATTTCGGTTAGTTGGATTTGAGCCAAAATCTCTTGGGATGAAGGTAAATAAATATGTTTTCAATTAGATTATGAAATCATGTTCTTAATGTACAACTTGTGCCAATTTCAATTTATTTATTTTATTTCATGCATATGAAGGTTTTAAACAATCATCTTTCTAGTTTATGTTGAGTCTTGTGACTTTGAATTCGATTTCAATTCAATTTCAATTCATGATTCACAAAAGAGTGTTGATTTACAATTTGACAACCATGGCAGTATATAAGACCAAATGGTAAGCTCATGAACTTTTGGATATGCAACGGCATGAGTTTACTCAATTGTCCATAAGAAATGTATGAGGAAGAAGGAAGTTCATCGTGTTTTTCTTGTTGAACTGTTCAACTACAATCTGCAGATAGTACTAAGCATTTCTCTCTTTTAAACTTTTCTAACACTTCTTTTTTAATAATCATGGTGAGAGTACGTAGGACTAGATGCTTAGCTCAACAACTGATATATAAAAAAATCATGACTTATACTCAATTGTACATAAGAAATGTTTTGAGGAAGAAGGAATTTGTAGCCCATATCTTTGTATATAGGCTTGAGGCAATTAAAAAATGCAGGAGAAATACTGTGCTTGCAATAATGACTTTGTGCAACATGTTGAAATTCATGAAGAATCTACAAGACCCAATTTCTGATATATAATGATTGGAAACCCATCAAAAGGTAAATTGTAAAAGGAAATATAATAATATCAACCATTTAATTTTAGCTTGCATCATATATAAAATTACTTGAAATCTATAAAGCAGTAGACTAAAATATAGCAACCATGTAATGTTAGCTAGCATTGCTTCTGGATACATACCAAAGCTGCATGTTCCTCCTGTATGCGCATCAAAACCTGTTGTGATTCTACCTTGTGTTCTGCAAGCTTTTGCTCACATTTTCTTTCCATTTCTTGAACAGCTTTCTCAGCCTGAAGGTCAAGCATGTGACTATCTGAGCAACACGGTTCAAGACCAGCACACATCATGACTGACAGTGATTGGGACTAAACCTTTTCTTTCTCAATGTTAACACACTCCAGCCTCTCAACTTCAAACTTCCTCCGGATCTCATTAATGGCCTGATGGAAACTCCTCCCAGAGTTAATCAAAACAAACTTCCCCAATCATTTTTAGAAGTCAGGTGAAGGGATGCACCTGATCATTTTTCTGAGATAATTCTTTCAAATGCCTGGACAATTCTAATTGCTTACTTTCTAGCATCAGATCGTATTGGTTCTTTGCTTCTGCAAGTTTATTTTCAGCATCAGCCAGTGATGCCTGGACCTGCAATCAATCATGTCTGCATTCATCACACTTATATAAGACGTAAAATTAGTTTTGTTATGTAGTAATTCTAATAATGTAAACCTCTTCTTGCTTATCTTCCAGCTGTTTCCCTCTGTCCTTATATCGCAGAATAAGCAGTTCCTTCTCCTCAAGGGTGGTTTGAAGCTGCGTGACTTGGTTCTCCATTGAATCTACATGCTGCTCGTGTTTATCAATTTCCCTCTGCAAAACATCCACTTCCTCTGCTTTTTTCTGTATCTCTTCCTGCAGTTTTTCTGTAGAAACTTTGCTCTCAGACTCTAATACTGAGAATTTCAACAACAAGTCTTGCTGCAAGGTTCAGAAGAAAAAAATGAATTCATTAAGCATATTAGCATATCACAAATAAAATACATTTTATATGTGAATAGATTTACCATTTTACTCTCGGACAATCTTGAACTTTCTGACAAAGTGTTAATTTTCTCCTCTGAGTTGCTGAGGAACAATTCCATTTCAGATTTCCTAGAAAGAAGACTTTCCACTTCAGATTCCAACTTCTGAATTATCTCTTCTGCTAAATGACATTCTTCTGCATGCTGTATCATTGCAAATTCTTGACCTCTCTGAAGTTCAATGATCTTGTTATTTAACTCCTGATTTACCAATTGTAGTGCATCTTTTTCTGATGTAATGTGCAAGGACTGAGTGTGAAGTTGATCATACTTTGTTTTAGCACAGTGAGAAGCAAGGTCTTTCTCCTCCTGAACCAACTTAAGCCAAGAGTCATACAAAGAGTTTAACTGAACAACATTGTTTGAAAAGGTCAAACTTTGTTTATCCAATTCATTTAGCTTTGCAGCCAGAAGACTGGCAAAATCTTCAAGGTTCCTTATCTCTCGAAGTGCCATATCCAGTTCACTAGCAAACTTTTTGTTGCTAGATAGAAGATCACTCTTCTCTTTCTCCAACATCTCCTCTGAGATTCTCAACTTTCTGATGTCATCTTCCTTAAATCTCAAATCACTATGCAACTCTACCATCTTTGAGTTTAAGCTCTCAATATCTGATCTATCAGCTGTCATAGTTGCTTCCAAATGCTTGATCATAGTGTCTGTTTGCAGAACAAGACAGACATCTATTAAACTAATTTAGATCAGAAGTAATTTCCTGTAAATAGAAAAAATGGTCATGTGAAAGTCTTATCAACTCCTGGACACTAATCCATATGTTGCAAAACACATCTGCGAGCACATTAAGTGTCGAAGTGTGCCTCTCTTTCCAATTGGAACGGCATATTTATAGAACTCGAGTATAAACTGCTGGTGAAGTTATGCTCCAGTCAATGTGGTAATACCATTTCTCCTGGGAAAAGGAACTAATTTATATAAATGTATGTATGAATGTATGTGGGTAGGTATGTATATGTATTATATGGGTGTCTGTCTTGGAAGGAAAAATTTGGATTAGCGAATGAGCATCTGATCAGCAGAGCCAAAAAAATGAATCTAGGTTTGTTTTTTTCCCCCTTCTCTTTGACCCTAGGTACACCTGTTTAAGGAAGTGGTGGAAACAGGGTGAGGCCAATAACGATTAAAAATGAAGAAGAAATAGAAATAAAATAGGACTACATTGAGGAAAGCTATGATCTTGTGTTCGATCTTAAGTCCTCGCGAGCAGCCAACAAAGAGTTAAAGACGTGTCATGTATCTCATGAGTGGAAATATCATAATATTAAATGGTTCAGTGTATCTCTCAATAAGGGTTACAACTTACAAGGTGAAAGTTCAGATATTTGAACCTGGGCTGGCAAAGGCGGGCATAACAGCATACTTAAAATAGAACCTATTTCCCTATGTAGGACTGGTTAGGGAAACTTGGGTAGCGATCACCGATTTGTATAATATAAACATACAGCAGGACAGGAGAAAATGGAGGTGATTGGATTATTGCTATGATTTGACTTGGCATTTTTTAAAGAAATATTATGCCAGGTTATGAACTTCTGGGTTGGGCAAAAGAAGAAGAGTAAACAATTTCCAAACCTAGCCAGAGTGTAGAGTGTAGTCCCTGTTCATTTTCTTGCCTAAGGATTTAGAGAGGTCATATGTCTGCATTATGAATCATTCAATCACCATTCAGAAAGTTAAAAAAAGAAAGATAATAAAATTCTCAATTACATATAAAAAGAGAGTGAAAGAGGGAAAGAAATAAATGATAAGAAAATACTGCACCAGTCCTGTCATCATGCTTCCCCCTTGGGAGAAATTAATTATCCCAACATTAAGCAGTGACAGAGAAGAGCAATGAATTACACCCCAACAAACAAGCCATGTATCCTTCAACATTATGCAAAGATGTCTTCATGATGGCATAAAAGGTTTTAAATTTCAATGCAAAGAAATTTATTAGACAAATCATTCAGTTAAATGTGTAACATTACTACTATCATTAACATAGGAAGAAGGGGTTGACAGCAGCGGCAAACAGGTAATGCAAATCAGCTCAATTCAACTCAGCAAGCAAACAACTGTTAAGACTGTCTCAATCTCAACTAAATGGTGACAAGAAACTGGTGACAACCAATATTTAGGTAGAATCTGTTAATTTTCTTATTCATAAGAAAAAGGAGGAAAAAAAAAGGGCACATGAGGCATGTGCTGAGTCCTAATTGGGTTCTTTTACAACCACGTTAATTAAATGTTTTCAGCTGCAAACCTCTGTTTTTAACATGCCACAAAAGTGGCTAGTCCAGAAACAGACCACTAACAGAAGCAGTTTATCGGATAATAAATTAATAATTTATGAGTAGCCTCCACAACATGATGCCATGGAGATGCTTACCCTTTTCCTCGATGAGATTGGCAGCTTTGCACTGTTCATGTCTGAAAGATTTCTCTGTTTCCTCTTTTTCAACGCTGAGTTCTTTCAAATCTCGTTGGCCTACATTCAGAATTCAAACACATTTCCTAACTGTGAATAGAAGTGCAGCAAATGGAAGTCTCTGGTTCCTTACTGACAAATTTACGATCAGCTTTCTTTTTGCCAACAAAGAGTTTCCATTGTTGGAAATGATATGAAAACTTCTTATGAAACAATGAAATAGAGACAACTTACAATTTCTAACAGTTTCCTCTGAAGATTCTAATCTCAAAGACAAGGTTTTCATCTGGTCATGCAAATTATCAAGAGCTGATGCCCTGGCAGATAGCTTATGTTCAAATAATTCCTTGTCTTTCTCAGCTGTGGAAGCAGATTACAATACTTACAACTGTAAAAATATATCCAAAAAGACAGTAGTCAGAGAGTTTAAAAAATTAAAGAATACCTACCATCCTGAACCTGACCAGCTAGGTGCTGTAAAGTTTCAGTTAATTGATCACATAAAGTCTTTGTTGAAGTGAACTTAGATTCCAATCCCTTCCAACGCTTCTCATCTTCTTTCTGCTTTACTCTGAGTTTGGCATTCTGGTTAAACGCATTCTGCAATTTCTCCTCCAATACATGAATATGCTCTGTTAATTTTCTCAGCTTAGAGTTCTGCATTGTCGAAATTCATGATCAGATTATTTCTAGTATCTGAATGAAGCAAGATACTCCCAACATCTTAAGGAAAATTTTGCCATTGTTTATGCAACTCTATTGAGAGAGTAAGAAAACCACAGAAAGAGATAAAGACAGGCAAACAGAGGCAAGTGTTCATCATACCGCCAATTCAAGATCGGTTCTTGCAGAAGCTTGCTCTTTGACCAGTTTCTCTGCAAATTAACAAAACAATGACAGGATCAAGAAAAGCATATAACTTTTCCCACAGAAACTCAAACATTGAGCAAGATTCTTCCATAAAATACCTGCAGTGAGCTTCAAATTCGCAAAACTTCCAGATGAAACTGAATCTGAAGACAGGCGTGAAGAAATCGAGTAGGTTTTAGCCGCTCCTGAAGCAGATCCTGACAAAGATTTGAATTGATCCGAACTCTTCATGCCTGACAACCCAACCAGCTTCTGCATTTCGAAATCGAACAAAAAGTAATGAAAAAACCCTAGAAGTTCGTTCTCAACCTCTGGCTCTCAGAATGTCTTCGAATGTCGGAGTTTAGAGATTATTCGTTCAAGTATCTTATTAACATCCCTAGAAACCAGGTTCTGAATATCTCGCTATCGAGTTTGAAACTTCAGGCGAAACCCTAGAAATTCGTTTTTGAAACACTCGCTCTCGAGAGGTCTCTGCAGCTCTTTGAGGAGTATTGAACAGTGAACTTTTGAATTGGGCGCCATGTAATGCCATATTTATAGGGCTTGAGTTGCATTGTCTCGTGACTCTCGCCTCGTCCCAGTCGGTTGGACTGTAAAACGGTTGGTGCATACGCTCCTAGCAATAACACTTTTATTAAAATTATTACTAAAAATAATATTCAATATATTTTATACATTTTTTAAAATTGTTAAGTTTTTTGTTTAGACATTATATTTTAGTGTATTTTTAAGCCATGTTTATTTTGATACTAAGAATTATAAGGAATTTAGTATCATCTCACTAATAATTTTAAAATAGTAATTATAATGCATTATTAATCTCTTTTTTTGTTCATTCTTATGTTTGTTTTTTTAATGGAATACTAGAAATTATCATTTTCAATCCTTTATTTGTAAATTTGAAAACAAGCGTTATGCATAAATAACAATAATGCGTTACACAATTGTATTCAAATCAACATGAACCAAATTATACAAATAAACAACTTTTAAAAAAGAAAAAATATAAAAAAAAACAAATTTTTAAAGAAACAAGAAAAATAAATAGTTTTAAAAATAAAATAAAAAACAAAAAATGGTTAAAAGATAAATAAGAGGTTTAGAAAATATATATAAAAACATAATATAAAAACAAAATAGTTAAAAAATAATAAAAAAAATAAAAATAGATTTTTTTTAATAAAAGAAAAATACAAACAAAAAAAGTTTCTTAAAAACAAAAAAAAATAACAGTTTTTAAAATTAAAAAAATATTTAAAATTTTTTTTTAAAATAATTAAAAAAACAGTCTTTAAAATAAGAAATAATAAAAAATAGTTGTTTTTAAAAATAATAATAATAAACAATTTTCTTAAAAAAAACAACAAACAGATTTTTTTTTTTTTAAAAGAATAAACTGTTTTTCTATAAGTAAAAAATAATTTTTTAAAAAAACTAATAATAAAAACTATTTTTCTCATAAAAAAATATAATACTATTGTAAAAAAATAATAATAAATCCTTTTTTGACATTTGAGTATGGATATTTTAATCTCATATTATCAATCCCACTCCCTCCATAGGATAGAGTTATCCCCATTTATGAGATTCGAAAACCCCCTAGATAGCTTATCCGGTCATATTAATTTTAACCAATCATGAAATAAAAGTTGTGTTTCGAATTACCAATTCAATCCCAAATTTGTTTCTCTCAAAACAAACATGGCTTTACTGCACCTTAACTTATCGCAGTGGATATTTTGTGTTCATCTAAGGGTGGTCACATGCTTCTCGGGGCCGACTCAAGCCTTATGTAGCTTAGGAGCTTGTCTAGGGCCTCCATCATGATAGGGGCCTCATTTTTTTAATGTTATTATTTGAGTTTAGATTTTTTATTAGAAAATTGTAGCCATTTTCTATTCAATTCATATTCTTTTTGCTATTTTTTCCATTTCAATATTTTTTTTCGTAAAAATATGCAATTTTATCTTTAATAGTTTGGAAATATCGCATTAAAAGTGTTAGCAATAAGTTCTTTTTTCAATTCAAAATAAGTTTGAATAATTTCCCTTTTTTGTTCAAGAGAAGCCAATGGTGTGGGGAAATGGTAACTCAAATTTACAACCTTGTAAATCACCTTATAAAGGCCCATTCACGTGGGCTACGCGACAAGTTCTTGTACGATTCTATTCATGCGAAAATATTTTTATTTTCTTTATTCAATGTAAAAAATTAAATCATTAGACGATGATAGTTTGAAAAAATAATGTTATCTAAAATATGATATTTTTTCTTATATAAATGGTTTAGATTTATTTTTAGATTTTTTTTCCCAAAAAAAGTTTTACAAATAAAAGTAATCTAATTGATGTATTGAATTATATAATAAAATATTACTTTTTTCTCAAATATATACATGAGATTTTACGTACAATAAATATTGCTTATGCAAAAAAGTATTTTTTTAAACTAAGATTAATAAAATATTATCTAAACTACGTCACTAGAATGGCTAACTAGTTTATGAATAATATTAATTGACCATGATACATTACCAAAATGCGAATATAAGCATTTAATCAATAATTTTGCACTTCAAAAAATATATATATTTTAATTTAGATTACAATATACAAATATACCAAAGGCCTCTATTTTGTTTCTTACCTTAGGCCTCAAATTGGCTTGAGCTGCCTCAATGCTCTTGGCTCGTGAGAGCAACCAATGGGTGGTTAGAGGAGTGTGCGGCAAATCTATATTTAATAATTTTTAATTTTTTATTATTAATTTTAGTTATAAATTATTATTTTTATTAAACACTAATAATTTCTGTTACAAATTATAATTATTTTTTATTTATTTCAGTTATAAGTTATAATCTTTACTAAATATTTACAATTTATGTTATAAGTTATAATCTATAAGTTACTAATTTAGCAATGCCAAATATCACCAAAATATCAATAAGAGACATGTAAATTATTAGGGATGGTGTTATGTGGTATTTCAAACAAAGAAATGATCTTAACTCTTATTACGTGGGTCATTTCTTATCTCAAACTACTTAAAAAGTAAGTTATTATATTTCTACTGTAAAATTTATCGACACAATATTAAATGAGAATAACGCATGAAATTATCACATAATATTTTGGGAGCATCAAATATTTACTCAAAAAACAACCTTGAAGGCTTGACATCCTTCTTTATATACGAAAAAATTATATAATGTCTCAAGAGACATGACCATGTAATGGCATAAGGATTTTGGAAGACGCATAGTTACGTAGTGCACCTCACATGCTTGTTGTTAGGTTTTGGTCCAAATTTTCAAGTTTTTAGTTTTTAATCTCGGGTGGGAGTCCACTTGAGCGGCCAAGGGGTCCGCTCGAGCGGCAATTGTTATTCAACTCTCAGGTCATTGACTGCTTGAGCGGTCAAGGGGTTCGCTCTAGTAGTTCACTACAGAGCAATTTTTTTTTGCAACACTAGGGTTAAGGATTTAAACTTGTATGCCTTATATATACTGTTTTAAATTCTAAAAACAGCATAGAGAACGTAGAGAACTCATAAAAAGTAAAGAAGATCGTTCAAGAACATCTATAGACTCAGTGTGAGGCTCAATTTTGAGATCAAAAAGAGTAGAGAGATGATAAGAGATTCAGTTTAAGACCACAGATATTGTGAGATAGAGAGTAAATCTTGTAATCCGTGGTAAAAAGTATAGTGGATTTATTTTTTTATTCCGTGGAGGTAAATAATCAGCCGAATCACGTATATCTTGCATAGTTGATTGTTTTTATTTCCTTTGTGATTGCTATTGTGGATTAAAACTTACGCGAATTACTATTTGATTATCCAAACCTGTTGATCTTAATTTGGGAATTTAACCTTTAAAATCCCAATACTTGTGTGGCTCTTAAGGAACTTATTGCACTACGTGATCATGCCCCTTAGAGCACAAAATAATTGTTCATATATATGTTTATGCCCATTTGATACCATTTACCTTAATTATTTTTACTATTTTTAGAATTTTAAAATATTGTACATAAAAATACAATTTAAATAATTTTTAGAATTTATTAAATTCTTGTAAATAATAGTTGTCCTATAAATTTTTTTTTTATCAAAATTAATTGGCACAAGTGGAGTGGTGCTTCTGATATTCTATGTAATCGAGGTATACCTACAAGACTAAAAACAATATTAGACAACTATTAGACCAATAATTCTATATCAAATAAAATATTGTACTATTAAAAAAGATCACATAAATAAAATAATGGTTACTAAAATAAGAATAAGATGGTTATGTGGTAAGACTAAAAAAAATAAAATTAAGAATAAAAAAATTATAGAATGGTATGACTTGCATCAATTGAGGGTAAGTTAAGAGAAAATAAATTAAAATGCGTAAACACATACAACGTAAACAAATTCATGTAGTAGTAAGAAATGTAGCAAAATCATATGAAATAAAACCACTAGGGGTAAGGATAAACCTAAATTGACATAAGATGTCGTATTAAAAAAAACTTAGGTTTGTTTAGTTGTTAAATTAATATAGGAAAATGACATAAAATATTCATATAACCAACTCCAATTAATTGGGATAAAAACTTAGTTTTGTTTAGTTGTTAAATTCTTATAAATAAAAAAATATAATTTCACTTATTTTGTAAATAATTTATTATCACCTCCTGATATTACGTGTGTAATCCCAAGAGGGGAGTGAATTGGGTATTTAAAAAATTCTTAGATAAAACAATTGAATACAAGTGTATGACCTTTATAATATCACTTATTTAATTCACAA
>JAULJZ010000021.1:4199448-4215431 GCA_032270985.1 Heliamphora pulchella | reverse complement strand
GATCAAATTCATATAGTCAGTATAGAATCGATCATCCCGTTGATCCCGCTCAATACACTCCAAGTGTACTAACACATTGTGCTCGAACATCGAATTTTCAAAACCTGAATTCGATTCGTTCGACCTAGACAAGACCAGCTACTGTAACAATGTACTACAATCGTACCAATGGAATGTCCGGATCCATTGCAATTGTGAGCCTACCTGTATAATCTGTCAGAACTTTTGACCCGATCTTCTGTGCAGCACGCACCGAGTCAAATATTGGACAGAATATACGAATTATGCATTCATACATCACACATATAAGTATGAAACTGTAAATGCAAAATCATCTCAAATGTTTCTTATTAATATGCTAGGGATCCAGAATAAAATATATAAAAGCATGACTTTTTAGTATACATTCCCAACAATGCACCTCTTGAGTGCAGAGTCCTTTAGCCTCAGCTTCTAGAAGAGACTATAATATATGATATCAACCGAACTTTTCTAGTCCACCAATATTTTTATTACGTCGTAGTTGGCAATGCGTAGAGTCAGTACCAGGACATCATTGTGGGAGTGCTGTACTCCTAGGAGGTCACCATCTGAGAAGCTAACCTATTGCATCTGGTTTTAGCTAGAATTCTCCTTTATTCTTCGGCGTTTGCCCTTATCCACTTTTATTGTGTGGGCTAGGGTCCTAGCTTGATGCAGAATAACAGCTCGGGTGATTGGCTCAGTAGTGCTATGAATCACCTTTACCACCCCGAGAGGGCATCCCTTTGCTTGGGTCTTCTTTCTTGCACTTGTGGTCTTTCTTTATGAGCAATCTTTTTAGTATCGATGAACTCCAGGAGGTGCCCTGCTCAGACCGGGTCTTTCAGATGCTTCTTGAATGTTAGACATTCCCGAGTCAAATGGCCATGATCTCAATGGTAATGATACTTTCTCTTCGGATCTCGTTTATTTGGATCACCGATCAACTGAGGCAGCAATTGAAAATAGGGCTTGTCTTTTATCTGGTCCAAGAGTTTGTGCAGAGGCTCTTTGAACACTATTTGCAGGGCTTGATAAGCTGACAACTCCTTTTTCTCCTCGGACTCCTTCTTGAACTTCTGGTCTTTTCATTCTTTATCCTTCCTTTCTGGCTGCTTGACTGAGGCCACACTTTATTCGGCCTGACTTATATCCTCCTCAACTTTGGCATACTGCTCTATTTTTACTATTAGCTCGGTCATGGTAGTTACGGCTTTTTTTGTGAGGGATTATCTTAGTCAGCTCTGTGGAGGCAGTCTTAGCTTGAAAGAGGCCACAACCAACTGCTCACTGTAATCTTTCATTTCATTATACGCTTCCCAATAATGCCGAGCATATTCCTGTATAGCTTCCCCTTCATTCTTCCGAAGAGAGAGCAGTGTGTCAAAGTTTTTCGGCTGCCTAATGTTGGTAATGAACCGAGCTGTAAAGGACTCAGCCAGCTTTTGCCAATTAACTACTGATTGGGGTACCAGTTTATGAAACCAACTAAGGGGTGTCTCTCCCAGACTGGATGGGAATATGCGGCACAAAAGTGCGGCATTCCCACTTTAGAGTGTCATAGCTTGTCTGTATTGGTGAATGTGGCTTATTGGATCTGTCTTTCCATTATACATCTCAAACTTTGGTGGAGAGAACTTACGCGGTGAATCTACATTCTTAATGACTTCGGCTAGTGGTGACACTGAGATATGCTCAAGGACTTTTCTCGCCATGTCTTGTGCTGTTCGACTAGTGCCATGCTGGATTCTGGAATCCATTCTTTTCTCCAACCATAACCGAAGGTTTTGGTTGGGGTCCAGTTTGGCCTGAGTTACCCTGTGGGGATTTGGTCGAGTAGACTCAGCTCTTATGGTATCAGTTTGCCTGGAACTCCTTAGGCTCTCCTTAGGCGCTTTGTGCCTCCGCCTTTGAGGACGACTTAGGCTATAAGATTCTAGGCTTTGTTTGGTCTCTTTTAGTTTGAGACTCTCTCTTCGCCTTACGCGTGGATCTCTCTGTATTTTCTCCCTTTGGATCCTTTGCCCGAGTTCCTCCATTTCTCTGTCGCGCTGCTCCATCCTTTCTTCAAGATCATTGATGATCCTGTCTCGCTTTGCCAACCTCTCCTTAAATCTCCCTCTTTCTCTTGAAGATGGAGGAGAGGGCCATTCTCCTCTAAAACTCGTGGTAGAATAACGTAATCACCTCCTATTGTGTGAGACGTCGTCTTTATGCCTTCGAATCTTTGATGGGACCCTGGGCACCCTTGGTCGTTCTGAAATAACCAATATTGATCTTTGAGGGACACCTCCTTCCCCCCTGTGTGGCTTCCAGTGAACCCAGCTGGAGTCTGGCTCATGGTTCTGTTGGTCCAGGATCGTCGTTCCCACAGACGGCGCTAAATTGTGCGCGTTGTAAATTAAGCGACATAATCAGAACCAATCGGATTGGTTCAAATATGATGTTCCCGAACATAATACGAGCTGAACTCTTTATTGCCGAACTCACTGGAGGCTGCTCATGGTGTTACCGAACTCTGGCAAGACGAAGAACATCGTCAGTGCTTTTTGGCCTGGTTTGACCGGAAAGCACTTTGACGTTCAAATTAGAGTTCTTTCTGGGAGATTTCTAATCAAGAACTTGAGATGGAATTGCGTACCTGGGGTTATGGAGTGTCTTCCTTGATATAGAGATTGAAACCAAAGAGGCTAAATCATATTAGAATTCTGCCTCTTGTCCCTATTCTCTTTACTTATCAGAGATTTTGCCTTATCTTTGGGAAATTCTTATTGCTTTAGGATACTCATACTTTGTTTCTTGAACTGTCGTGACGGGAATAGAGTCTTTCAAGGTTATCACCTAGCGCCGGGCTGACTTGGGTTTGAGTTTTGTGCGCTGCCCCTCTCTGGGGTGGCTTGAACTCGTCATGGGCTGAACTATTAGTGGACCGGCCTTTTAAGACAAATTTAAACCTGCTTTTTTTGGGTTGGGCTCGAAGTCCGTAGCTTTATTCGCCCTCAGCATCATCTAATGCAATCTCTATCATGTTGAGTTGGGGTGAAGAAAAATCAAATTTTTGGGCTCGAGCAATAAATAAACCGCTCGAGGCGAGATACCAAGGGCCAAACTTGATCGCTCGATACTGCTCGATAGACAGTTCGAATGGTCTGTGCGAGGACGCGCTTGTTATAGCTGCATAGGGTTTGGACAACCATTAAGTTATTCTATTCTTTTGTTGTTTCTTTGTATTTCTCTCTCTAAGAATTCATTTTCTTGTATTTTTTTATATAATATAGTAAAAGTGTGATTTTGTAAACGTAGGTACAACTTGTCAAATCTCATAAATTTTTATGTATTACATGTGATTCTCTATTTCGTAAATTGTGCATTCTTGCATTGATGATAGACGGGATTAATGATAATTTTTTAATCCCCAACATAACTATTAAATGTAAAATTGCACATAGAAAAGCAGAGGATCCATGCTCATTTTATTCCTCGTCGTGAACTTCCAATGTTATCCGAAGGAGGTAAACGTCGAATGAAGTTCAAACCCTAGAAATCCAATTTCCAGGGAGAAACTCATAAACACGCAGTTCACCTGTTTATACATACACTTTTGTATCGACGTATATATTTATATAATCGAGCGCCCCACGCGTGTTCCAATGCCGGGACTGGATGTCCTGTTGAGAGACTCTCCTCCGCATGAACAATCTCAAAGTCGAGTCTCGATCGGTTTGAACTCGACTTCGATTTCCTTCATCGGCGGACTGTTCCTCGAAAATACCGTTTCTTCCTCAATTATCGATGTATTTTCCACGAGAAGTACTTCAAACAATGTTTCAAATTCAGTAAATTCTTCAAGTTTTCGTCCTAGGGCAGTTGTTTTTGGGATTTTCCGGCGAGAAAGTAAGGTTTTGGCGGCGGTTGGCGGTGAATTTCTGTCTCTGAGTTTGTCAATCAAGCGAAGCGACGAGCTTCTTAGGAGCTCAACTAAGTATTTGGTGCAAAGTGGCGGTAAGAGCTCCAAGGAGGCGGCGGTTGCTGGGGCATGTGCCGGTGGCAATGCTGTAGTTGGAAGGGGAAAGATGCAGAAGGTTGGATTACGAGGACGTGGCACGATGAACACCACGAAGCATCTTTGGGCCGGAGCTGCTGCTGCCATGGTGTCGAGGTCTGTATGTTCTCTTTTCAAAAATTTGTCCAGTTATCTATTTAAGATTTTTTTACTTCGTGTCTTATTTATTGACTACCTAAACTAATTAATTTGAATCTATTGAGTCGAATTACTAATAGATGTTGGGTACATTTAAAATAATTAAAACTCTTATCGCATTTGTCTCCTTAACTAGTAAAAATATGTTTACTTTGTCTATGATATTTTGATTCAATATATTTAATCTTTAAACAAACCAATTTATATATATATTAAATTCAAATCACCAATGAAGATAATGTTAATAGACAAAAAAAACATTGTTAGGTATGGTATTATTTTTTGTATGCTTTCTTCATATAAGTATTTTTCTTTCTGTCAACATCGCAGTTTGTGTGGGCTAACAATGAAGAATTTGTTTTATTTTTGTCTTTCTTGTACTTTATTACTTTTTGTTATTTTTTTCTTCAGTTTTCCAGTTTGTCTTGATGAGCAGGATAGATAAGGATAAAAATTTGATCAAATAATAAACCAATCACTAAAAAAAGATAAAAAGCAACATAAATATGTTTTATTGGTTTATTTAACTTGTTTTTGTCTTTTTTGAATTTTTTTCATCTTTTGTTTAATCTTTTTGCCTATTTTGATTTGTCTTGATGAGAGGAATGCAAAGGTAAACAATTGTGATTATAAGATGAAAAAAAATCTACTAAAATTGAAAATAAACAAAATAGAATTAATAAATAAACAAATATCTCAAATGGGATCAACATTTGTTCGTGATTTTATCTAATAGATTCAAATTAGTTTGTTTAAGGACTAAATAGATTCAGTTAATAGATGAAGGACTAAATAAACATATTTTGAAAGAAAGATATTATCTTTCTTTAAGAAGGATGATCCTTTTTGATAAAGGGGTGAGCCCATTCAGGGCAAACCTCTTTGGAGACTGCATTTTCAGAGAAGACCAAATTGTGTTTTGCAAAGACATGGGCGCAAGAGTTCCCTTGTCGTTTAACGAAAGTACATTGAGCTGAGGCAAAGGAGTTTAAACGGGTTTTACATTCCTTAACGATGTTTCCAATTGGCAACCAGTTCTCTGTGAAGCTTTGTATAGAATTTACTGTGTTTATTGAGTCCCCTTTGACAATAATGGTGTCCAAGCCCAGATCTCTAGCCAGCTGCAATTCACATCTGAAGGCCAATATTTCCACCGCGTCTGGTGAGCAAAGGCCTGGAAGATTCATTATGTTGGCAGCATAGAAAAAGCCATTCCAGTCTCGAATAACAGCTCATGTTCCCACCAGTCTTCCATGTATACCACAGGCTTTATCCACATTAACTTTGAAGAAGCCTAGAAGGGGCTTAGTACATGTCTCACTGGTCAAGTGTGGTATGGAGGGCTCCCTCCTTCTGCTTGAGTTTATCGACTGGAAGAAGGTTAAGAAATCAAAAGCTTTGGCCACAATCATCTGTGGTACAGTATTTCTGCCCAATATGGAATTTCGATCATTCCATATTGCCCAGGCGAGAGTCATAAATCTGCAGATGAAGTTATGGTCCTTTGTTTAGATGATTTCACACACCCAGTTCCAAAAATTATCCACCTGAGTGTTGAGGATGTACTTGGAGAGGCCTTCTTCCTAGATTTCCTCTACATTCGGGCAGCCTATGAGAGTGTTCGATGGATTCACATTCTTCCTTACATTTGGGGCAGCAATTCTGAATAGGGACTTGTTTGCTTGCTAGCCTTTGCCTTTCAGCTGTAGGTAAGGCTCAATGGCATGCTCTCCAGATGAAGGTTTTAACTTTTGCCGGTATATGGAGGTTCCATAGCTTCACCCACCAGTTGTGCCCCTTCTGCTCATTTGGGCCTGCTCGTCCACCTTTCGAATTTTTCTCTAGCAGTAACTCTTGTGCCTGAACGAACAGTGAAGTTCCCATTCTTTGTGAAGTGCCATATGAGTGTATCCTCCATCTGCTGCAGACTGAGGGGAATTGCCAGGATTTGTTCTGCATAGGAGAAGTTTTGCTGCACAAAGTTTGGCCTCCATCCTCCGCTTTGGCCCATCAGTTCTGCTACCTTGGCATCAGTTCCCAAGATTGGTGGAGAAATAACCTTCAGGGAGTGCAAGCTGGGAATCCACCTGTCGGTATAAATGTGAATATTATGCCCATTCCCTACCCTCCACTGCAGGCCTCTAGAGAGAAGTTCCCTTCCTTGTAGAATACTTCTCCACACAAAGGAGGGTTGTGATCCAAGTCTGGCTCGCATAAAGGAGCAGGAGGGAAAATATTTGGCCTTGAACACCTGACCCACAAGAGAGGATGGATGTTGTATGAGCCCCCAGCCTTGTTTAGCTAGCATGGCTAAGTTAAAAGCCTCAAGGTTCCTAAACCCCATGCCTCCATCTCTCTTTGAGTGACAAAGCTTTTCCCAGCTAAGCCAGTGGATTTTTCGCTTTCCTTCTGTGTGGTGGCCCCACCAAAACCTTGCCACCATGCCATTAAGTTCATTAAGGAGAGAAAGGGGGAGCTTGAAAAATCTCATGGTGTAGGCTGGGATTGCTTGTGCAACTGCTTTAATAAGAACTTCCTTCCCAGCCTTCGATAAGAGCTTCTCTTTCCATCCCTGAAGTTTCTTCCAGACTCTTTCCTTCAGTGTTAAGAATTCCTCTTCTATCTCTACCGATCATTGTTGGGAGTCCTAAGTTTTTCTCATGTCGCTGAACCACAGGACTGCCCATAATTTGCTTGATGTGCTTCTTAACCTGTTCTGTTGTGTTAGGACTACAGAATGGTCCTGATTTGTCAAAATTAACTAGTTGACCACAGGCTTGCTTATATTTTAGCAGAATCTCTTTTAGGTACATCCCATCCTCAGCTATCACCTCTGCAAAAAGTAGGTTGTCATCGGCAAAGAATAGGTGGGGTATGATTGGGCTACACCTTGCAACTTGAATACCATGTAACCATTTGTCAGTGTTTGCTTTTTGTAAGAGTGTAGATAGACCTTCTGCACATAGGTGGAACAAATAAGGAGATAGAGGGTCCCCTTAACGAATGCCATGAGTAAGCTTGATATGGCCTTGTGGCTTTCCATTGAAAAGAATTGAGTAGGATGCTGAGCCGAGACATTCCATAACCTTTGTGACCCATGAAACGCTGAATTCCATTTTCATCATGATTCTTTCAAGAAAGATCATTTTGACTCGGTCGTAGGCCTTGCTCAAGTCTAATTTCAAAGCAAGCCTAACGGTTCTTCCAAACCTTTTATTTATGGAATTAATTATTTCAAAAGCGACTATGATATTATCGGTAATAAGTCTACCTCGGACAAACGCACTTTGAAAAACATCAATTATGTTAGGAAGTACTTGCTTCAACCGATTTGCGGGCATCATGGCGATTATTTTGTATACCACGTTGCACAAACTAATGGGGCAAAAATCTGACACCTTCCTAGGCTCTTATATCTTTGGAACCAGGGCAATGAGGGTGGTGTTGATACCATGGTTTTAAATAGTAGTAGCGGTTGCCATAACGGTAACGGTGGCTATGACATAGTTTCGGGTTATAACGGTCGTAGCGTAACAGTGGTTGTGACAGTTTCGGGTTATAACGGCTGTAGCGTAATGATTGAGGTAACTAGAGCTATGATTTTTTTTTCTCAGCACAACTCACTAAAATTTAGCCAATACGAGTGTTTTTATTTTAAAATTATATTTATTAAAGGATATAATAGTTTTGGTGAATTTTGTTCACTTTCTAAACATGATTTAACACGTTTTAATTTTTATAGTAGTTTTAAAATATTTTTAAAAATAATACATTATTAAATATACAAGTATAACATAAAATAATCAAGATCTAAAGATTTTAAACTCATTTATATAGATTTTAAACAAATATTCTAAAAATTATTTTTTAAATAATAATAAAAGTAATTTAACATTAAATATATGAATTTAACTTAAAAACCAAGATTTAAATATTCTAACGAATCTAAACTTACTCTGAGTAGATATTAAACTAGGATTTTTTTCCAAAAATAATATTTTAATTTTTTTAAAGAAAAATAAACAAGTAATTAAACGTCATACGAATCTAATTTAGAACAACCAAAATTTAAATATTTTAAACTTAGTTTGTAACTTTGCATAGGTCTTGAACAAATAATTTTAAAATTATTTTTTTAAAAAAAACTTAAAAATTTAATTATAAAGTTATACAACATTAACTATATGAATCTAACCTAAAACAAATAAGATCTAAAGATACTAATATTATTTTACATAGATCTTGAAAAAATTTACCAACAAAAATAGATATTTTTGCATTTTTAAAACGAAAAAATACTAGAAATTATGTAATTTCGCAAATCAAGCTTCATCTAAGTAAGTTTGAGATTTTCAACTGATATAAAAACTTTTTTTGGTGAAAACAGCGAAAGAAATTACGTCCAAAATGATTTCAATTGATTCATAGTTTGAAAAGCCACTATAGTCACTGTAACAGTCGTAGCGGTATCGTAACGGGCCCTTACGACTTTTACGGCGCCGTAACGACCTTTGCAACAACTGTAACGGCATTTACATATGAAATTTTTTGTCACACTGCTAAATCGGTTGTAACGGATAACAGAAGGCACCGAAACCTATAAATAATGGCATTACGCAACGGTAACGGCCCATTTTTAAAACTATGAACATATGAGATTTTTCATCACATTGCTAAATTAACCGTAATGGATAACGGGAGGTACTGAAACCTATACGTAACGGCGTTACGTAACGATAACGGATAATTTTTAAACCTATGGTTGATATACTCCAGGGATCCTTCCAGGTTAAAGAAGTCCAAATAAGCTTTTGATACATCCTTACCAATTATATTTAAGTAGAATTGATAGAACAAGGCTGGTTGTACATCAGGTCCAGGAGCCTTTTGAGGGTGCATTTGATTAAATGCCAGCTCAACTTCATCCTCTGTGAATGGTAGATCCAGTTTGGTGTTCATTTCAGTGGTTACACAATTCTTCACTTGTGGAATCACTAGTTTGGATCCAAATTCAGGTTTGTCGAGAAGATGTTTTGAAACTAGCTAATGAGGTTATCCTGGATTGCATTTTCCTTAGTCACCCATCGCCCAACATCATCCTCAATCCCGGTTAATGTGTTCCTTCTTTTTCGTTGTGAAGCCTTTGAGTGGAAGAAACTGGTATTCCGGTCTTCAAGTTGTAACCATGTCGCTTGATATCTTTGTCTCCATAAAGTCTTCTTTTTCAAGTAACATGTTAATTTCCTTCTCAACCCTTGCATATGCTTTGGATGGCTGCTGGATCTTGGGGCCCCGCATTCAGTTTGGCTAGTTCAAGCTTCCTTGTTGCAGTTTGTTTTTGCAGTAATCCAAAAGCGCTCCTGCTCTACCGACTAAGGGATATTGACATCTAAGGATCCTTAATTTTTTGTTCAAGTTTGCTCGCTTGAAAGGTGATTTACCAAACAACCTACTTTCAGTTTAATTTGGCTTTATGACTAAAAGCACAAAAATGTAAAAAAAACTAACTTTTAAGCTAATTGCCAACTGGGCCCTTAGTATCATGTAGTTTGTTGAATTGCCTGCTGATGTGAAAATTGGCTCTGTTCCTTCATGGGAAGTTGTTTGGTATCCAGCATGTGAAATCCAAACATTGATTTGCAAATGGAAGGTTCACCGTCTTTTTTCTTTTATTTGCTAGTGCTAATTGCGGGTTTGTGTTGAATCTTCCTTTTAAAGAACTCTTTTGACCAGAATAAAATCTTGTCTCTGTTTTCCTATGTTGTGTCCCTCAAGACATTGGTATGATAACATTAACATGTGTCACTTTGAGAGTCAACATTTAAGATTTTTCAATTGTTTTCTAAGGAACTACAAATTGGGATTTGTGATCTCAAACTACTTATCTTTTTCTCTCCTTTTTTTGTACCATTTCACTTTTTGATCTATGCATAAACAAATATTGTTTTATCAGAACTTTTGTCGCGCCACTTGAGAGGCTAAAGCTGGAATATATAGTTCGTGGTGAGCAGAAAAACCTCTTCGAGCTGATCAAAACCATTGCAGCTTCACAAGGCTTAAGAGGCTTTTGGAAGGGGAACTTGGTCAACATTCTTCGTACAGCTCCATTTAAGGCAATAAATTTTTGTGCTTTTGATACATATAGAAAGCAATTTCTCAAATTCTCCGGGAATGAAGAAACCACAAATTTTGAGAGGTTTATTGCTGGTGCTGCAGCTGGCATTACTGCTATTGTACTCTGCTTACCACTGGACACTGTAGGTGACAATTTGGAAAATACTTTTCCTTTACCACTTTTTACTGCTGGCAGTTTTACTTGGGATTATTCGTCCTTCTGCAAGTAGAAATTAATATTTCTCACAATTACAGAAAATAGACCAACGGCAGGGTAGTGATGATGTTGCAACCACGTAAACATACCATAATCAGTCATAATATTCTGTTATGCATTGCTATAGTGATGTTGTCCATCATCTATATTTTACATTCTTTTTTATTACCATCAGGGTAACAAATCAGGGTGCACAACATTAGTTTGTTTAACAAATGACTTTGAAATGTATTGAAAATTTATGATACTTCAAGTGGATGGAAAGTTGATGTACTTCACTTCTCAAGCACAATTCAGATGCAATCTTCCTGTAAAGCCCATCTAGAAAATGTTGACAATTGAAGTCACATAGATTAAAAAATAGACTCTTGAATGTTGTATTGCCATTTGTAAGGCATCGAGATACTCATCATTTTAAAACTATATATGTACATATAATACACATGCTTGCATGTATTTATTTCTGATTCACTTTACCCTTTCTTTTTCTTTCAAACTTCATACAATTTTGAAGGTGCAAGTTTCTTGTCATCAACAATTCAGAACTTTTCCCTGAAGTGACTCAAGGCACAAGTTTTCTTTCTTTACACCGATATTCTTCCCTTAATTTGGAATATCTTGTTTGTTACGTCTAATTGATAACTTCTGAAGTATAAGTTACACTTTTAACAGTTAAAATCTTTCAGATCCGGACTAAGATGGTGGCACATGGTGGGGAAGCTTTGGGGGGTGTGATTGGTGCTTTCCGCCATGTGATCCAAAGTGAAGGCTTCTTTTCTCTTTACAAGGGCTTACTGCTCTCCATTATTGGTGTGGCTCCTTCAGGTGCAATTTTTTATGGTGTGTATGATATATTGAAATCAGCTTATTTGCATTCACCTGAAGGAAGGAAAAGAATTCAGTACATGAAGCAACAGGGCCAAGAACTTAATGCTCTGGACCAACTGGAGTTGGGACCAGTAAGGACCTTGTTACATGGGGCTATTTCTGGTGCTTGTGCCGAGGTTGCTACCTATCCATTTGAAGTTGTTCGGAGGCAGCTTCAGTTACAAGGCAAAGCTACCAGATTAAGTACACTTGCGACTTGCGTCAAGATAGTGGAGCAAGGAGGTATTACAGGTCTCTATGCAGGACTATTCCCTAGTTTACTACAGGTATGTAAATGCAGTAGTCTGGATTTTCAGTTATGTAGAAGCAGGACTAATGCCTTGTTATTATATTGCCTCATTCATTATTGAAAGAATTTTTTGTTCTGTTCAACTTTTGTGATGGTTAGTAGTGTAAAGAGGGTGCTTGATCACTCTTTAAAATCTTGTGGAGATGGTATTGTTGCAAATAAATTCTCTAAATTTAACAAGGTTTTGGAGAATCCGTGGGGAGGGTTTATGCCTTGTGCATTTAATACTCTCATGTCGGCACTAACTGTTCTTGCCTCTCTTTTGTCTTGAATTTTCCTTTGTGGCACATATCCTTTTTTTTTGGTTAACGGAGGAACCTCTCAAGGAAACACCCTTGAGATCCACCCTTGGTGGGTAAACCTCTGCACACTTGTAATCACTCGCAAACCACATGTATTGGTCTAGTTAGAGCGCTTTCAACGATAATTGAACACTAGACCTCTGAATTTATAGTTGATCCTAGTAATGATGTTAAAATGTTGGGCTATCCTGGGGAGTTGCCACACATACATCTGACACTCTCTAGACCTAATCCCGCCAGCCCTGCGGGCGACTTCTCCTTTGTGGTTACTTTGAAAATTTTCTCTTCATCGACTACCATGTTTTCTTGATATCAGTTCTTGAACTTCTCTTGTAAACACTATCCCACGTGATATGTAAATGCTTTGAGCTGACCCATCTGGTTTCAAGTTTCAACTTGAACCAGTAACTTTTGGTGCTAGTGTTTGTTATACTCATATCTTGCCCTATATCTTTATGCTTCGAATCTTCAGGTATTACCTTCGGCTGCTATAAGTTACTTCGTTTACGAGTTTATGAAGATTGTTCTCAAGGTGGAATGAACTGAGAACAAATTTACTGTCAATTCAGAGAAGATTGCTGGAGAAAATGGTAGGAATCAGACTAAAACAGTTGCCAAAGGCTCTCTCTCTCTCCCTCTGAACTACATAAAGACGACCATGGTGGAGTATGTCATTGAGAACTCCAGCATTCGGTCAGTCATGGATCTCGTTTCTTTCATACTTCAGAATTTTGATTTTGATGATGAAATAGCGTATCATTGTAAATTTGGAGATGGGCAGTCTGGCATCCTTGCCCAAAATAATTTGCTGATGGTACCGCATCGAATATGACCTATATCTTCTTATAGTCTAGTAGTGATCAAACATCAGAATTGATCAATCATATGATTCTTACCATAAACAAAACCAGAAAGTCTACATACTAACATAATCTCTCTCTCTCTCTCTCTCTCTCTCTCTCCTATTTGGAATTTTGAATAGTACATATAAAACCTTGAACAGTGAATGTTTCATTGTGATCATCCTAATTCTGTCCAGACCACCAGATGGGAATGGTTGAGCACACAAGAAACAGTTTACAAAAGATTGTCTTAATTTCTTTGGATAGATTAGTGTTAAGTTGTGTGGAGATCGAGCCACGCGCTCACGGATCCAACTGTTTTTAAACGTTCTTTTTGGTATTCTTTTTGCAGACTTGTAGCGCAGAGCAATTTCGTTGTAATTTTTTATTTTTTTGTCATAGTGGAACAACCATAGTAGTTGTGGACGTAGCTTAGTTGAGTGAACAATGTAAATTTTGTATTTTGCGTGCTTGTTGTCTTTTTTGTTCTATACCCTGCATAGGGTTCATCCTATCCCCAACAATTAGGGCTGCTTGCTTTGACGGTTTGCCACTTCTATGGCCACATGGTTATTAATATCTAACTAATCTTAATTTTTTGTATGGGTATTAAAATCATTAAATACTACAAGTAAACAATTCCAATAATGAAAAATTAGGTACTCTTGGATTATCGTATGACAGCAAATTAGAATATGCGCGACCCACAAAAGTGGGTTACTCTCTCTTTTTTTTACCTATCTAACAAAAAGTTGGGTTAATATTGTTCTATACAAAGTATTGTTGGCTACATGTTTTGATGGAGGCAATGCCACATGATCTTCTATGTTTCAGAACTACCAAATAATTATTCATATTGAAAGGAAACAGATGGTTATGGGCTGAGAGATCTAGGGATGGAAGATATTCTTTTTTTTTTTTTTGGACCAACATTATTTTATGTTTTAATCTTTGCATCTTCTGTTGAAGAATATAAGAATATTACTGGTTTATTAATAGTCTTCTTCGACTAATTTACCAAAACTTTACTTCAACAAATTAAAATTAATATTCAAAATTTGCCAGATGTCTATTTACCTCAAGGGGAATCTGTTTAACTGTGTTTGGATTATGAATCTATTAAAGAAAATAAGATGAGATGGAAACTATATTATTTTGTTTGCCTCGTAATTTCAAACTAAAATTTAACCCTTAATTTAAAAGCTCAAAAATATTTATGATCAGAAAGTTATTTTCTCATATGTATATTTGTGATTTATAAAAGAGTTCATATCCTTGGCTGCAGTGGCAAGAGTGGAAATGTTAGCGTATTTAAACTTGGGTTTTATTTGATTGACACTTATTTTCTATTAACAACTAGCTTAAAAATTATTTTTGTTGTGTTTTTAGTTAAAAAATAAATTTATTATAAATTTTAAAGTAAATTGTTTGTTAACTTTGTTTTTAAATTAATTTTTTTAAAATTAGTTGTTTGGGTAAAAAGTTAATTTTTTTTTGTTTAAATTAGATAATTTTGTCTTTTTATATATTTGATATTAATAATTATATGTAATTATTAGTGGTAGTATATGAGTTATAAAAAAAAAGTATTATTATATTTTAGAAGTAGTTAGAGTTTGAATAGAATATTTTAAAATTTTGTATTTTGATTTGATTTTTTAATTTTTTAGTTTTTTAGTTTTTTAGTTTTTTAGTTTTGTTTAGCCAGATGAATCATTTTAATTTTTTTTACATTTTTAACTAAAAACAATTAAAAAATTAGAATTACCAAACGGCTCTAAATTTAGGCATAAGTTTGAACGCACTTCTGTCAGTGGGGTTCATAATTGATCATTTGTACACAAACTGCCATTTGATCAACGTTGGGACTATGCCCTACCGACTATTTAATGCTTGTGAGAGCGTTAGGTGACATAATGCCTACATAAAAATAAATACAAAATATACTTTTGTTTATTTTAATTTATATTTTTTAATTTGTTGTTCAAGATCAAGTTTTATGATTTATATCGATGCGATGAAAAAGAAAATAGATCATGTTCTATGAATCAAAAAATAAAACTATTTTGCATATATAGTGATGAAAAAATTTATTAAAAATAAAAATATATCACGTAAAATAAGTAAATAAGCTATTATTTCAAACAAGGCATAAAACAATTAAATTTAAATAATTCTTAAAGAGTCGTTTAGGCATAAGTTTTATGATTTATCTCATTGCTCGTTTTAGCATGCAGGATTTCAATAAAGGATTTTTTTCTTTCAAGTATAAAATCACTCTATCCAAGGATCAATATCTTAAGACACCTAATTAGAGAAGATGAAAGCGGTTTCTTATACTTCGATAGTTGGAAGTCTTATGTATACTATGCTTTGCATTATACCTGACATCTACTTTGCCGTTGGCATGGTTAGCGGATATTAATCTAACCCAGGGCAAGAGTATTGGACTGCGGTAAAGAATATAATCAAGTACCTGAAAATGACTAAGAATTATATATTGATTTACCAGACAGACAACCTAGTACTTTTGGGGTACACAGATTCAGATTTTCAGTCTGACAATGATTCTCGTAAATCTACCTCAAAATATGTGTTTACCTTAGGTGGTGGAGCTATAAGTTGGAGAAGTATCAAGCAGTCCTGCATTACTGATTTCACCATGGAGGTCGAGTATATGGCAGCTTCTAAAGCAGCTAAGGAGGCCGTTTGGCTCAGGAACTTCCTGTTGGATCTAAATGTAGTACCTTCAGTTCAGTCAGCTATTACACTTGACTGTGATAATAGCGAAGGATTGCAAACTCGAAGGAGCCAAGGGTCCATAAGAATGCAAGAACATTGAGCATAAGTATCACCTGATACGAGAAATTATACAGAGAGGTGATATTGTTGTGATCAAGATTGCATCAGGATACAACCTTACAGATTCTTTTACAAAGAGTTTACCGGCTAAGACTTTTGATAGTCATGTAGAGGGCATGGGAGACAGATGTTTGGCAGCATTGTTTTGAGTATAAGTGGGAGATTATCAGGGTTGGTATACTGAAAATTATGTTTTTAGTATTTAATTTTATTTTTTAATAAAATTAATTTTTTATTTTATGATAAT
>JAULJZ010000021.1:4173434-4189554 GCA_032270985.1 Heliamphora pulchella | reverse complement strand
TTTTTCCCCCTTGATTCTGTTCTTTAAGTTAATTGTTGCAGCTTAATACTTCATCGACACAGGCATTTCATTTATAAAGACTTCCATGGTTTTTAATGTGATAGATAAATTATCTACATAGTTAAAGTGTAGGGTTTTAGAGAAGACGAGAAAAGAAATTAGAGTATTAGCAACTTAATCAGTCATTTCTCTTGGACATTTATTTATATTATATTAATATACAAACTAATGACAAAAATACATTTAATATAGAGAAAAAAGACTAATACTTCCCCTCAAGCTGGAGTATATAGGTCAAATATACCCACTCAGCTTTGAAGACAAGTGAAATAAAGACGAACGGGGCAAGAGTTTAGTGAAGATATCGTTAATATAATCTCCTGAACGAATGTAATGAGTGATAATCCGTTTTTGCAGCAACAAGTCCGGGACGAAGTGACATTTAATCTCAAATATTTGTTCCACTCATGAAAATTGGATTATTTGTAATAAAAATTGCTGCCTAGTTATCACAAAATATTTGCATTGGGGTAGGAGGAGAAAGCCCAAAATCAAGCATAAGAAAGCGGACCCATAACATATCGGGGGCAGTATGGGCCATAGCACCATACTTAGTTTCAGCACTCGAGCGAGCTACCATGGAATGCTTTTTACTCTATTAGGTGACAATATTTCCACGAATGAAAGTATAGTATCCAAATGTCAACCGCTGGTCAAAACGACTACCAGCCCAAGAAACATCACTGAAGTTATCAATAAACAAAGTTGTCGTGGGCCGATATAATAAGCTGTGACTAAGAGCACTCTTCAAATACCGCAAGATATGACAAACAACATCATAATGAGCTTGGCGTGGGGAATGTGTATATTGGCTAACCACCCTAATAGCATATGTAATGTCGGGGCGAGTAACTATGAGATAAATGAGTTTACTAACCAAATGACAATAGTGACCAATATCAGAAAAGAGAGCGCCAGATTCAACATCAGGCTTGATGGTGGAATCCATAGGAGTATCAACCGGACGAGCACTAAGAAAGCTAGTCTCAAAAAGAAGGTCAAGGACATACTTAGGTTGGGATAAAGAGATGTCGCGAGAAGAACGAGCAATTTCAATCCCAAGAAAGTGACGAAGTAAGCCCAAGTCCTTGGTATGAAATTTTTAAACCAAATAATGTTTTAAAGCAGCAATACCAGCCAGTCATTGTTAGAAATATTAATTTCGTCTACATAATCAATCAACACAATAGTACCAGCTGAAGAATGATAAACAAATACTGAGTGATCGGATGAAAAACGCCAAAAATCATACTCAAGGACAACATAACTGAAGCGATCAAACTAGGCACGGGGAGATTACTTCAGACCATATAGAGCCTTGCGTAAGCAACAAACAAGATTCTCACTGGTAGGCACAATATAGCCTCGTGGTTAAGCCATATAGATTTCTTCTTGTAGATCACCATGAAGAAATGCGTTCTTAATATTAAGTTGATATAAAAGCAAAGAACGATTAACAACAACGGTGAGGAGAATGTGAACAGAATTAAGGTGAGCAACTGGTAAAATGTCTCCAAATAATCAACCTCATTGGTTTGAGTGTAGCCTTGAGCCACGAGGCAAGCCTTAAGACGTTCGATAGACCTATTAGGAAGATATTTGATGGTATATGCCCAACGAGAACTAACAGTTTTTTGCCGAGAGAAAGAGAAGTAAGCTCCCAAGTGTGATTCTGATGAAGAGCACTTATTTCCTTATCCATAGCTTGCTTCTAGTCAGATACAGACAAAGTCAGATATAGATAAAACCTGCTTATGAGAAGTGGGAAGAGAAATAGCAGACAAGGCAGCAGCAAGGGAAAGAAGGCAAGAAGAGATACAAATATAGCAAACATACAGAGCAATAGAGTGTTGAGTACAAGTATGTTTACCTTGACATAATGCAATGGGTAGGTCATCATCATGAGAGGAAGGGGACAAAGCAGGTGTTAGCCCAAGGGTTTTTTTAATTATATTTTGATGATTTTCATAATTTATTTTTTAAGTTAAATTGATTTAAGGAGATAATATTTACTATTTTCATAAAATTAGTGTTGACACAAAATGACGAATGAATTGACATGTTTAGCCATATGAGATGGCTCATTTCTCAAATGGATTGACACTTAAGTATTCTTAAATAAGAATATTTTGTGTTGACCCTAATTGATATTTGAGTCAATGCCGCAAGGCAAAAAATACTTGATGTTTTCAAGAGTGTCAACACATTTGAGCTAATGAGTTGACACCTTAGCATGTTTATCTAAGATGTTTCAGGCATTCTAATTCAAGTCGACATAAATTGAAATTTGAGTCAACACAATAGAACCGAGACTCTCTGCACTTAAAATGAGTTGACACACACTCAGTTTGAGTTGACACCAAGTGATTCTTTACTTTGGTTGTTCGAGATTTTGAGTCGACACAAATTGAAGATGAGTCGATACAAATGTACCGAGGCTGCCTACAGAATTTGTGAGTCGACACAAAATGCAACATGAGTCGACACAAATGTACCAAGCCTGCCTGAAGAATTTTGAGTCGACACAAAATCCAAAATGAGTCGACACAAAATCAATAAGAGTTCCTGCACTTTCTAGTGTCGACACTAAAGGCAATTCGAGTTAACACAAAAAGAGCCTCCCAGAAAGCTGAAGAACAAAAAGAGTCGACACTAAATGTATTTGTGTTGATACTGTTGTGTTGGAGAAGGTTGCAGAAATTTGAGTCGACATCAACAAAGATTTGAGTTGACTTAACCACTTAAAGAACTAAGCCCTAGAAGTTTTGTGTTGACACAAACCCATTTGTGTCGACACCTGCGACAGAAATTCAAATTGCGCGGCTGAGTTCAATGGTTGAATTTTTGGCATTTATTGCTCCCACCTACCTCAAACGGTCATGAATCTTCACGAGTTTATATAAGGAGTTACTTTTCAGCATTTAAAACAATTGGAGACGTACATTTACTGTTGTATTGCTTGAATCAAAGTCAAAATATCTCAAGCTCTCATTTATTGCTCATAACTCCAGCTCTTGTTTTCTCATCTTTTTACTTCTCATTTATTGCCAATCATTTTGTAAAGAGAGTGAGCGATACTCATTGTTATACCTTATTTATTGTATTAAGGGTGAGTCACCCTTCATCTTTTGAGAGAGTGAGTAAATCTCATCAAAGAAGAACTCAAGATATTGGAAGAAAAACATGGACATGTTTTTCGTAGAATCGTCTTGATGTTGTAAAGATTTTGAATGCACTCGTAAGCATTCTACATTAGTGGAAATTCTCAAAGGGAGTCTTAGGGAGTGGGCGTAGATTTAGAAGAAGCCGAACCACTATAATTCTCGGTGTTTGGTTCAATTTCTCTATCCTTGACCTCTTTAATATTCGCATTACTTTATTTTTTGATTATACTTGCTATAATTATTTGTGATATTAAAGGTTTTCGAAAAGGTTTTTAAAATTGTTATTATCGTTTTAAAACTCTATTCACTCCCCTCTTGGGTTGCATAGAACTAACAATTGGTATCAGAGCTCGAGCTCTTGTTTTTTGACTTAACCGTCTAAGAGTTTTTATGGCAACCACTAGTATTGGACCTATCCAATCAGAAGGTCAGTCCACCAATAGACCTCATTTGTTTAATGGAACAAATTATAATTATTGGAAGACTAGAATGGGAATCTATATTCAAGCCGTAGATTATGATTTTTGGAGAGTTATTATGAATGAACCCAAAAGACCTACTACGATCGTTGAAGGAACAATCGTTCCTAAATGTGAGAATGAATAGACTGAAAATGACATAAGAGAGATTCAAAAGAATGCTAAGGCTATGATTCTCTTATATTGCTCTTTTGACCCTAACAAATTCAATAGGATCTCAACATGTGACACCGTCAAAGAAATTTGGGATAGATTTGAAGTTACCTATGAGGGAACTAACCAAGTTAAGGAATCCAAGATAAGCATGCTTGTTCATAACTATGAATTATTTAAAATGAAGCATGATGAAATCATTTCTGATATGTTTACTAGATTTACTGATATTATAAATAGAATAAAATCTCTTGGAAAGATTTATTCTAACGCAGAAATAGTGAGAAAAATTCTTAGGTGCATACCTAAGAATTGGGAAGCTAAAGTCACTGCTATTCAAGAAGGTAAAGACCTCAATACACTCAGCTTGGAGAAACTTCTTGGATCTCTCATGACTTATGAGATAAACATCAAAATGGATGATGAAGATGACAATAAAAAGAAGAAGGGCATTGCCTTCAAGTCTTCAACTCATGATGATGAATCTGATGAAGACTTTTCAAGTGATGAAAATGAAGACATGGCCCTCATCACCAAAGAATTCAAAAGGTTTTTTAGAAATAAAAAACAAAGAGGAAGGAGGTTCTCCAAAAAGAATGGACACAAAGGCGAGTCCAACAAACTCAAGGGAGATTCAAGCAAATTCAAGAATGATCATAAGAAAGATAAGATCATTGGCTTATGCTTTTGACGTGGATCCCACTTAAATAGTGGAATTGGGCCATGTTATATTTAAATTGAATGATGGGCATGGGTGACTATGAAGGTTAGTTGGTGGGTGGGCCCGCTTTGAAATAGTGGGTTGCCACATGGGGTTATGGTTCAAGTGGGACCCGCCACTTTGTATGGTTTTAGATTTATGGGCTCCGTTTGGTGGGCCTATTTATTTAGTGGAATTTTGCAAGTGAAACTCGCGTGGCTTATTCAATTTATTGTTGGTCCTGGTTGGGTACATCTGAATTCAGGTCTCTTTGGACGACTCCCTAGTACCCCCGTTGGAAGTTCTATTTGGTTCTTTCTTACTTGAGCTTTCTTTTATCCTATCCTTCCCCCGCCCCTTTTTTTTGGGTAATAAAATGTAGTATAAAAGAAGAAAAAATTACATGAAACCAAGGGGCATACCCCAGGAGATTACAACACAAACCCACAAGCAAAGAAAAAAACAAACATCATGACTCACATCACCCTCGCAAGAAAGCAGGGAGAGAAACTAACCAAACATCTACAACACACAAGCACACACCAACCCCACAGGAAAACCTACTAGCCTACAGGACTAAAAACAAACATCATGACCGTTGTTTCTTTTTCTTTTTCTTACACACAAGCACGCTAAAGGAATTTGAAGTAAGAGTTACAGTTGTCGCTTGCTCCCTGTCATCCATCTCTGCTGAATTTGAAAATTCCATAGAAGTTGCATTATTTTTAGGCATCTCACAATCACCCGCATCCACATGTGAAGAACCATATGCCTCTTGCTCCCTATTACCCGCATCTACGGGTATTGTTAACTTCACTCCAACATCAACAGCCGTAGGCACATCAACCACGTTGCTATTAGCTCTTTTTCGCATAACTTCACCAATGCCCACAACAGTTGTATCATCATCTGGCTCACGAGCCTTTCCCATGTTCAACGCAGCTTCACAAGTGGGAGAGGCACAAGAGGAAAGCAAAGAAGGACGGTCAGACCTACCACCTCTGCCGACCCCCTTTCCTCGACCGACAGGAGTCCAATCATCTTGACACTCTACAGGCTTATTTTGGCATCGGCTAATATCATGACCGAACGCTTTACAATGGGAGCAAACCGATGGTAGACCTTGATACTCAACACTAACTTCCACACTATCCCCTTCACATTGAACCAAGATAGAATGTAACAAAGGCTTGGTTGCATCGACTTCCACACACACCTGTGCATATGAGATGCGCTGCTTTGTATCCGTGGCCTTATCCAAATAGAGAGAAATACCAACTGCACTAGCTATTCTACTCAGACATGCAAAATTCCAGAATTCGAGAGGAAGCTCATGAAATTTTACCCAAATAGGAATTTTAGAGAGAGCTTCTTTAGCAAGCTTGAGCCTCTTTTTCCAACGACACAGAATCATGTGCCTTCCCAGGAAATGCCAAGGCCCCTTATCCAAAATCTTCTCCATAGCTTCCATATTGCAGAACTTAAAATGTAGAAACCTTTGTCAGTACCGTAGATATCCACCAAACCCTCTTGCCCGCACAACACCCTAGCCATAGCTCTAACCAAACCAAAAACTAGGTCTATATCCAAGAAATAGCCCACTAAGCATGGTTCCTAAGACTTGTCGTCGACCAAATCACCGACAATTTCAATAATCTCAAGATGATTTGGGTCCTTAGCTTCCACAAATTCAATCCTTTCCCCCCTGTAGCCGGGGTGTGTGTAGCTTTACTGAGGAGCTAAGGTTGCTTTGGTTTGAATGAGAATTTGTCTGTACTTCTAGTTGGGTACCTTTGGTAGGGTCTTTTGGTGGTGCTTTCAGTGGGTCTAACTGATGGCCTGCTTCATTTAGATCTGATGGTAGTGTTTCCTTTGGGATGGCCTTGGTTGTCTCTAAGCCGAATTCTATGGGGATGATCTGCCAATTACTTATTGCTGACTTGTAGGGGTTTCCCGCCACTTACGCTTGGCGACCCTGTGGGCAGGGTAGGTTTGTAATTTGTGTTGGCCAGTTTTGAGCTGGGGTTTTCTGGGACTGATCTATTATTGCTTCTTTTGGCTGGCTAGGGGCCCATCGACCCCTGGTACTTTACTCATAGACCTCTGATGTTTCCATTTTGATTGTTCTTTGGACCTGTGGTTTGATCCTTGGGGTCTCTATTGTCAGAGCCTTTTTTGGTTATGGAGGTTCCATTTTCTTCGCTTGCTCAGGCTACGTCAGTTTTCTTGGTTGGTTAGAGGACAAGCCCCTTCAACCTCCTGAGCTTGGAGGTTGGGTTATTCTCCCAGTTTTATAAAGGTTCTTTGGCATATCCTCTTAGGAGAGTAAGTCTTTTCTTGTATGAGGTTTGGAGCTTTTCGAGGAGCAAAGCTTCAGCAGGGTTTGTTAGTTATTGCAGTTCATAGCCAAGGTTTTAGAGGTGTTATGGGGAGCCATGTATTGCTGTGTTTTAACCTCTTTTCATCTTCCTTTGTGAGCTCGATGTCTACCTTTCTCTCCTTCCACACCAGGAGAGTATTCCCGTCGCACACTGGAGAACGTTGCTTATTTGTGATGTTGTGTTTACTTTGGTTAGTCTTGATTTGGGCTATTACTATCGCCTGTTGTTGATTCCCTATGCTGGTTGTCTGGATTAAGGATCTAACTATAGAATGGTTTTCTGTTATCACCAGCTGAGGTTTCTTGTCTCTATCTTTCCCCCCATTGTTTGCGGAGTGTGACTATCTCTGTGTAGCTGAGTTCCTTGGTTGGGTTTGTGGTTTTCCTTAGCCTTGTTAGTTATTTGATCCTATTTGTATATTGTTGCTTGGGCAGCGACTTTTGAGGGGTTTTGAGGTGATCCTGTATGCCATTGTTTGGGCTTTCCTTTCACCCTTCTTACATGTTCGAGGTGTCTATCTTTACCTCCCTGCACCTAGGAGTATGGTGCTTATTTGAGATGCTGGGTTCATGTTGACAGGGTTACGATTGGGTCTGCTTGTTACTGTTGGCTACTGGCTTTACCTCTCGACTTGGTTTATGTTGTATGTTTGGTTTTGCTATGATAGTAGTATTTTTATCAGTAGTAGTTTCTTTCCTTATCCATTTGGGTTGTGCATGGAGCGTGCTTAGCTGCTAATTTCCCCGCTTTAAGCGGGGGTGGGGTCTTTTTTGGTTTTAAGGCCTTATGTTTTTAAGGGTTACTTTGGTTATAGGAGGTTTCCTCCTATATTGTTCTTATGTAATTACCTGGGGTATGTCCCTTGTACACTTGTATTTTTTTTTCTTTTATGTTACAATTAATTACTCAAAAAAAGAAAAAATCATTTGCTATATTACCCAAAAAAAGATCGTTTGCTATGAATGCAAAAAGCCTAGACATGTCAAGGCCAAATGTCCTCAATTCAAAAAGCAATTCACGAAAGGATTTAAAAAGACTATGATAGTTGCATGGGGCAAAAGCGATGATAGTAGCTTCGAAGATAAAAGGAAAGAAAATGAAATTGCAAATCTATGCCTCATGGCCAAGGAGGACGACGAGATAACAAATGACCCTTTCTCTTTAGATGAATTACAAAGTGCATTTGAAGGTTTGCATGATGAACTGAGAAAAATGGGTGTAAAGAACTCTACTCTTAAAAAGTTGATTCTTTTCTCTTCATGTGAAATTGAAACCTTGGAAGAAAAAAAACTTGCTTTATCAAAACAGATTTTCATTTTGAAAGATGAAAACAAGGTTTTAAATGAAATGGTTTAAAATCTTACAAAAACCATGTATAAGTTCACTCTTGGAAAGAACAACTTAGATAAACTTCTTGGTATACAAAAATATGTTTTTGATAAAGTTTGGATTGGATATAAACCAAAGAAGAAGCAAAAGTTCTTAAGTATAATTTTTGTCAAAGCATCCTCTAATCACTCAAATGCAACTTGCTTTCATTACTATGAGCATGGACACACCATCACAGATTGTCCACAAAGAATGTCTCTTAATTTATCTGTCAAGAAAGTTTGGGTTCCTAAGGAAACACATCCTCAAGGAACTAACTCCAAAGGACTCAAAAATGTTTTAGGTACCAAAAATAAAAACTTGATTTTCCTTGCAGGTATGTTTCAAGTCCTCATTCAAGGAAGGGATGTAGTATCTTGATAGCGCTTGTTCAAGACACATGATAGGCGACAAATCGATGTTTGCATCCCTTAAACCTAAAGATGGTGAATTTGTGATTTTTGGAGACAGTAGCAAAAGAAAAATCATAGGAATCGGTTGTATTGGTAAAATTTCTTCCCCTTCTATTGAAAATATTTCTAAAAGGTAGTGTTGACACAAAATCATAAATGAGTTAACACCTTTAGCCATATGAGATGACTTATGTCTCAAATAGATTGACGCTTAAGTATTCTTGAATAAGAATATTTTGTGTTGATCCTAATTGATATTTGAGTCAACACCTTAACGCAAAGAATACTTAATGTTCTCAAGTGTGTCAACACCTTTGAGCTAATGAATTGACACCTTAACGTGTTTATCTAAGATGTTTCAGGTAGTACCCTTTGAGTCGACACAAATTAAAATTTGAGTCGACACAAAAGAACCAAAACTCTTTGCACTAAAAATGAGTCGACACAAACTCAGCTTGAGTTGACACCAAGTGATTCTTCACTTTGGTTTTTTGAGAAATTTGAGTCGATACAAATTTAAGATGAGTCGACACAAATGTATCGAGATTGCCTGCAAAATTTGTGAGTCAATACAAAATGCAACATGAGTTGACACAAATATACCGAGCATGCCTAAAGAATTTTGAGTCGACACAAAAGCCAAAAGGAGTTGACACAAAATCACTGAGAGTTCCTGCACTTTTAGTGTCGACACAAAAGGCAATTCGAGTCGACACAAAAAGATCCTCCCAGAAAGCTGAAGAACAAAAAGAGTCGACACCAAACGTATTTGTGTTTACACCGTTGGGTTGGAGAAGGATGCAGAAATTTGAGTCGACCTAACCACTTAAAGAACTAAGCCCTAGAAGATTTGTGTCGACCCAAACCCATTTGTGTCGACACCTGCGATGGAAATTCAAATTACGCGGCTGAGTTCAATGGTTAGATTTTTTGCATTTATTGCCCCCACCTACCTCTAACGGTCATGAATTCTCAAGAGCCTATATAAGGAGTTACTCTTCAGCATTTATTTATTTTGGAAAATTACTCTTCAGCATTTAAAAGAACTAGAGACTTACATTTACTGTTGTATTGCTTGAATTAAAGTCAAAATCTCTCAAGCTCTCATTTATTGCTCATAACTTCAGCTCTTGATTCTCATCTCTTTACTTCTCATTTATTACCAATCATTTTGTAAAGAGAATGAGTGATACTCATTGTAATACCTAATTTATTATATCTAAGGGTGAGTCACCTTTCATCCTTTGAGTGAGTGAGTAAATCTCATCAAAGAAGAACTTCAGAGATTAGAAGAAAAACAGGGGCATATTTTTCGTAAGATCGTCTTGACGTTGTAAAGATTTTGAATGCACCCGTAAGCATTCTACATTAGTGAAAATTCTCAAGGGGAGTCTTAGAGAGTGGATGTAGACTTTGAAGAAGCCAAACCACTATAAATCTCAGTGTCTGGTTCAATTTCTCTATCCCTAACCTCTTTAATATTCGCATTACTTTATTTCTTGATTATACTTGCTATAATTGTTTGTGATATTAAAATGTTGTTGAAAATGTTTTTAAAATTGTCATTATCATTTTAAAACCCAATTCACCCCTCTTGGGTTGCCTAAAACTAGCAACTTGCTTAGCAGCACGATTTTCATCTCCAAACATTTCTTTGCGATTCATAATCATATCATAGGCACTCGGCATAGACTGATGTTGATGCTACAAAATATTTAACATGGAAGCCAAAATGTAATAACGAGCCATCTGATCAACATTCTGCCACATCTGATGAGCTTGGATTTCTTGTTCGGTCACCCCCTCATCAGGTACTAGTAGACAAATCTTAGTTAATACAAACTTATAGTCCTCAGTAATTAAGACAATGTCCAAATTTCTTTTCAGTCAACATAGTTTGGTCCCGTTAGTTTGTTTTCTTTGAGTGTTGAAGCAAGTAGATTAAAAGCCATTTTAATCATGAGAAACACATAATTGAGATAACCGTTAATTGTGATCAGTAAAATTTTAAATTTATTTTAATTTGGTTTCCTCAACCATTTTAAAAAAAATTCGCCAGCAACCTAGTATCATGTGAATAGCATGTCTCAATGGGAGAACATCTACTATCCATCGTTTGTCCAGACATGCCAATTTTTATTAATTTTACTATCTAAGCAACTGACTCTGCCAAGTAAAATTAAATAGCGGATATAATTTCGGTCTAGTAAATAATAGCAGTAACTCCGATAGAGAGGATACTAATTATTTACAGCTAAGTGTTAACAACCACCTAATCCCAAATCAATTATTTTGCAATAAACCATTCAGATGGAGAAATGATCCACACTAACAATTATCCAGAATTACCCCTAAAAGAGATTTGTGCTGGCGATACCGCAATTAATCTGTCCGATGAGGAAGAAAGCCTTACTACTAACACGCAAAATTAATTACTTTGCCTCCTACAAACTGGTGATGGAGACTACGGGATTCATCTGTAAATAAATTTTTTCTCCCACTTAAATTTTTAAAATATTTTGTAGGGTTATAAAAATTTGTTTAATTAAAATAAATTTATTAATTTCGAAAACCACATGTTCTAAAAGAATTCAAAACATCTTTCCGTGTACACGATTTCAAAGATTCTGGCTTACCAAACCATCTTTCGTATTTTAATGCGTAATAAATAAAATTCAATCAGTACGTTTTACTTCCACTGAATTGTGGACAGGGCGTAAGCCTAGTCTAAAACACATTTGGATTTGGGGGTGTCCAGCACATGTGCGGAAAGAAAACGCGGTTAGGTTGGAACCGAGGGTAGAAATTTGTTTCTTTGTAGGGTATCCAAAGGGAACAAGGGTGGTTAATTTTATAATCTTAAGGATCAGAAGGTCATTGTTAGCACCAATGCCCGATTCTTGGAAAAGAATTATATTATAGATCACAGGCCCAATAGCAAAATTGTTCTGAAAAAACTGAGAGGAAATACTAGTAGAACGAAAGAATATGTCACTGATATTCTATTACCTCGTCGTAGTGGAAGGATTATCTGAACAAGTGAAAATAAAGAACAGGGTGCTAATGCACAGGGCTCAGATTCTGCAAAACGTGTTACTGCTAATACACAGATACAGGTAGTGCCTCGTCGTAGTGGGAGGATTGTTCATCAAACTGATCGGTATATGTTCTTGGAAGAGTCTTTTGACAAAATCCCGATAGAACTAGATACTGAACCCTGTAATTATAATAAGCACTTCAGAATAAAGATGCAGATCTTTGGCAAAGGGCTATGAATTCAGAGATAGAATCTATATATTCCAATCAGGTCTGGAAACTTGTAAAACCACATGAAGGGATAAAACCCATTGGATGCAAGTGGATCTACAAGAGGAAGAGAGAAGCAGACGGGAAGGTTGAAACCTTCAAAGTTAGGCTTGTTGCTAAAGGGTTCACTCAGAAAGAAGGGATCGATTATGAGAAAACCTTTTCACTGGTAGCCATGCTTAAATCTATCTAGATTCTCTTATCTATTGTCGCTCATTTCGATTACGAAATCTGGCAAATAGATGTTAAGACAGCTTTTCTTAATGGAAGTCTTGATGAGTGTATCTATATGATACAACCAGATGGATTCATTGCAAAAGGCCAAGGGCACATGTTGTGCAAGTTTAAGAGATCCATTTATAGACTTAAGCAGACATCGAGGTCTTGGAACACTCGATTTTATCAAGTCATTAACTCTTATACTTTTGATCAAAGTTTGGATGCGTCCTGTGTGTATAAGAAGTGTGACGAAAGCGTGGTGATCTTCCTAATACTTTATGTAGACGATATCTTGCTCATCGAAAATCATGTGGGGGCATTATCAACGGTTAAAGTATGGTTATCTGGGCAGTTCGATATGAAGGACTTGAGAGAAGCCAGTCATATCCTTGAGATCAAGCTCGTGCGAGATAAAAAAATAAAAAATATTGGGTTTATCACAAGCAAAGCATATCGATAATATCCTTGCTCGTTTTAGCATGCAGGATTCCAAGAAAGGGTTTCTTCCTTTCTGGCATAGAATCACTCTATCCAAGGATCAATGTCCTAAGACACCTGATGAGATAGAGAAGATGAAGGCAGTTCCATATGCTTCGACAGTAGAAAGCCTCATGCCTGCTATACTTTGCACTAGACTTGACATCTACTTTGCTGTTGGCATTGTTAGCAGATATCAGTCTAACACAGGGCAGGAGCATTAGACTGCGGTAAAGAATATAATCAAGTACCTAAAAAAGACTAAGGATTATATGCTGATTTACCAGGCAGACAGTCTAGTACCTTTGGAGTACACAGACTCAGATTTTTAGTCAAATATAGAATTTACATTAGGAGACAACCTTTCAGATCCTTTACAAAGAGCTTACTGGCTAAGACTTTTGATAGTAATGTAGAGGGCATGAGAGTTAGATGTATGGCAACATAGTTTTGAGTATAAGTGGGAGATTGTTATGGTTGGTATACTGAAAACCATATTTTTAGTATTTAATTTTATTTTAATAAAAATAATTTTTTATTTTATGAGAATTTTTATCAGCAATGTATGTGTATCATTTCTTTAATGTTATACATCAATGTCTGATATTCTGTATAATATTTAATCTAGTGTGTAGAGTATGGCTTGCACACAGAAGATCAGATTTTAGGTTTTTGCGGAATATAAGTTTTGTGTTCACAGATTAGATGGAAATAAATATACCATCGGTACTACTGTAGCACAGAATTTTAGTAGGCCTATCTTGGTTACGGAAAACAGATAATAGCGTCGTCTATTGTTCTAACTCTCTATGCTAGTACACTTTGTGTGTATTGAACGTGTAACACCCTAATCTGGACCCTAGTAGTAACCACCAAGATTGTAACAACCCGGCTCGATTCCTAGTTGTAATAGCTCGAACTGTAACTATCCACGGATCGATCTAGTTCAAACCCTAATACTAGCGACGGATAGACAATGAAAACTTAGATCGCTGCATGAATAGTCGAAACCCTAACTCAACTCGAAACCCTAATTTGACCCAAAAAATCCTAAAAAGACCAAATATTCAGAGGCAAAATCATAATACTCAGAAAAATCTCGGGACAACTTAAATTAAGTAAATAACATAAAATATAAAATTAAAAAGTCTTAAAAATTCAAAATTTGACACATGGATCTCCAAAATCAGATATTTATATACAATTAATTAATAAAAGACAAAATAACAACAAAAATAACAAAATTTCCCTTGCATGGCTGGCCACCTAGGAAAATGTGTCAAAAAGCTATTTTTTACCTTTTTAAGCTTAAAAATGAGAAAAGATGTATTAATTAAGCATTGTTATGAGCTAATACTTTTTATACAAGTAATATACATAATAATATAATAATATAGGTTAATAAAAGTAAACAAATAATTACTTAAAGTCTCCGCACAATAAATAAGTTAAAAAATCAATTTTTGTCAAATTAGCTTAATTTAGCTTAAAAGCATACACCTATGTAATTAATTACTATCAGAATTATGATAAATCATGAAAAGACTAAATTAATTATAAATATATTAATATAATAGGTTTTAGTGGGTTTAGATACCAAAAAAATACATAAAATTAATATTTTATGCATTTTTCTTCACAAAATGGTACCAAAACTCAATTTAAACCCTAATTTAATGTAAAATTAGATTTGGAGCCACCTAAATCTGCCCTAGCAGACGTCCCACCTGCAAAATCTGAATATATGTCTCTCAAATAACCTATTGCCACCTCATGCAACCAATAGGAATTTAGGAAAATTTAAAATAAAGCTTACAAGCAATAATTACATCTCAATTACATTTTTGCTATAAAAATATACCAACCCTCCTATTCTCCACTTCATTTTAGGCAATAAGGAGAGAGAGACAAAAATTTTGAGTGCTCTTGAAGTTCTTCAAGTGTTGAGAAGAAAAGAAGAAGAAAGAAGAATGAAAAGAATGAGGAACTACGGAGGAGCAAGTAGGAGCATTAGAGCCAAGTCCCTAGGTCATCCTCCACTCTTAGGTCCTCAAATAAGGTAAGTAAATGATGTGAATCCGCAATGATTTGAATCCCTTTGAACCCACGAACAAATTGAAATAAACCCAAGAACGTCAAAATCAAGTCAAGGAACAAATCTTGACCCGTTGAACTCTTGTTTCAAGAACCAAGATTGTAGCTAGGACGCCACAAAGAAGAAACTTTTATAAGTCCTTTAGTTCATTCAAGAACTACAAGAGAAACTTTCTCTCAAAAAAAATTGTACTTCACTTTATTCAAAACAAAATAATACATGGAGGCTCCTTTATATAGGAGAAGGTTGGAAGGAATTCCTTATTTCTAAGCCATGTGGGACAACATGTGCTAGCCAAAACTAAACCTAACTAAATCCAATCATGGGCTGGCCGAAATTACTTAGGCCCAAATCCTTATTCTTCTTATAATAATTATAAAAAAAACCCAACAAATTAAATAGTCCAACAAGCCCATAAGCACGAATATTAAAATCCAAAACATTAGGTTGTACTTCTCTCCATAGCTTGTATCACATGAAGTGGAACAGGTTCTTCTTCTTGTGATCCCATTTTAAATGGTGGATTCTTGTATAATAAATTGGCATGCTCGGTCTAGACAGATTGTACCAATTCTTGCATTGTGTCCTTGATTTTCTTTGCTCTTGATCTTGAGATTGGCCCTTCTGAGACTTGCAACGGATCTCTGCGACTCTGTCCACCATTTCTAAGACCACCTTGATTCCCATCATTCCTCCTTTCCTCAAAAGGATTCGACGCCGAATCGTCACCTACTTGAAAAGGAGAAAGGTCAGAAACATTGAAAGTAGCAGAAACATTATACTCACCTGGAAAATTGATTTTATAAGCATTGTCATTGATCTTCTCCAGAACTTAGAAAGGTCTATCGCCCTGAGGGTGCAATTTAGTTTTTCTATGGGCTGGAAAGCGTTCCTTGCGCATATGCACCCAAACCTAATCTCATGGCTCGAAGATGACAGGTCTTCGTCCTTTATTTGCTTGCGAAGCAATCTTCTCATTTTTCTACTCAATTTGAAGTCATACCCTCTCATGAAGTGATTTCACCAATTCAGCTTTTTTTTGTCCATCTAAGCTACTCCTTTCATCAACAGGTAAAGGCAACAAATCCAAAGGAGTAAGTGGATTAAAGTCATAAACAATTTCAAAAGGAGAATAAGAAGTGATAGTATGCATAGTCCGATTATATGCAAACTCTATGAATGGTAAACAATCCTCCTAATTTTTCATATTCTTTTGAATGACAGTACATAATAAGGTAGATAAAGTTCTATTCACTACCTCGGTTTGTCCATCCGTTTGGGGATGACAAGTAGTTGAAAACAACA
>JAULJZ010000021.1:4107354-4140247 GCA_032270985.1 Heliamphora pulchella | reverse complement strand
GGCCCCGCCCCGCCCCATTGCCATTTCTACTTCCAAGATTTGGTCGATGAATTGGTCATGACTATAATGCTAGCCATGATGACATCTTGTTTTATTATATTTGTTCATTATGTAATTTTGTTACATTTGTAATAGTTATAAATATGAGATTTGACCTCGGTAAAATAGGACAATAATAACATAAAAAATAGTAAAAAGAATTGATAAGAAATAAATAGTCATTATAATGGTCCGCGTGATGGTCGCTTTAATTAGTAGTTACAAGCAAATGTTTCGTAGACATTGTTTTAATATAATTTAATTTAAATATTAATTTTATAAAAATAATTTAATATTAAAAATAATTAAGAGCAATTCGTAACTTGATCAGAAACTCATTAATACTCATTAATACTATAATTTGAGGATGATCATTTATGACAGTTAACATCAACTCATACAATAAAAGATATTGTGACCAAATTAAAGGCTACTCATATCATTCCATGTTATCTCACTTTGTCCGAAACCACGGCCTTGTAATCAAGAACACCTTTATTTCTAGCCAACCAAAAGGACCACACGGCACTAAGGAATGTTAGCCACTTAAATTAAAGAATAAGAGCCTTTAAGGGCATGTTTGGCAACAAATTTGGGCTTATAAATTGGCTTATTATGCTGGTGGGCCTTCTATAACGTTGTTTGTTTTATAATTCATGCGGTGGACTAAGAGCCCATTGGACTAACAATCCACCCAATTCGATGGCTTCTGAAACCCACAAGGAGGCAGTTTTTGCTATGCCAGTCCAGTAGCTAAAAAAGCAAAAGACGCAATTACCCCTCGGTAGTTAACATATTTCCAATGTTACCCCTCCCATATACGTACAACTTCCTTCAATTAGAGCATGTAGTTAGTTTATTTTGCAACCAGATTTTTTTTCCCAATTAGAATTTTTTGCAAGTAAACAATGTTTTTGTTCCAACGAGTGAACAAAAATTAATTTCCCGCCATACTTTTAGTGACAACATTTATGTTGCAATTATAAATTTGTCATAAAAAGACAACTTAAACTCTTCTTTTTTTTTTTTTTGACAATTTCTATTTTTATCACTAAATACGTATATTTAGTGACACATTTATATTCGTCATCATTTTTTGTCACTATAGGTTGTTTTTCTCATAGTACAGTGCTCGCACCTAAGACATTTCTAATATCTTTTACGACTAAAATATTTTAGTCGTCAAATAGGACATTCTGCGACTATCTTATTTGGTCGTCAAATGAGTGTCAAGATATTTACAATATCTTTTGCGACTAGGTATTTTTAGTCGCTAGTGAGTACATTTTGCAACCAATTTTTGGTTACCTAAAGTCTTTTCATCATTTTCACAAAAAATTAGCATTGCCGCCAAACTTTAGGCGACCAAATTTAATTTTAGACGCCAATGAGTATATTTGTCAACCAATTTGTTAGTTGCCAACAGACTTTTCATCTTTCTCACAAAAAATTAACGTTGGCGCCAAATCTTGAGCGACCAAATGTAATTTTAGACGCCAATGAGTACATTTGGCAACCAATTTGTGGTTGCCAAAAGTCTTTCCGTATTTTTCACCAAAAATTAGAGTTGGTAGCAAACCTTGGGCGACCAAATATAATTTTAGCTGCTAAATGTGTATGAATTCGTTACCAAAATTTATTTAGTAGCTAGAAGTCTTTAATTCAATAAGTAAATTCGATTTTAGTTGCAAAATTTGGTTACTAAATGTGTACTTTTTTGTAGTGTGATTCGCGTCAAAGACGGATTGAGCGGTCAACAGACAGTTTGAGCGGTCTCATTCAACTTGCAGCTTCTCGCTGCTATTGTACGGCTGTATTGTTGCATGTTTTATCATTTTTTGTATGTTGTATATGATCATTAAATATTCCAAGAACAAGTGTTATATCACATAGTTATACATATACATTTTTATGTCATAGATTTGCCAAAAAGATCAACTACGAAAGAAGTAAATATCCTAACATGTATCAATTTTTGTTAGAAACAATATGTACTAGTATGGAACTATATTGACAACCTTAATTACAACAAAACAAGAATGGTGTTTCCTAATAGACCAATTGGCTAGTGCACAAAATGGTACTTAATATGGTATTGTCACCAATTGCCCACGTCCAAGCATATAATTTGGGAGCACCCTTAAAATCACATCTAAAGTTTTGGAAATACCTCAATTTTTGTTCAAATACAGCGAGGGCACTTATCCTCTTTTTTATAATGTATATTTTTTAATTACTTGAGAACCTGTAACAAGACGACTAATTTGAACTTACTACAACACATTAAGCTGGAGGGTATGCAAACTTAACCACGAAATTTGCATACAAAATAAATCAAGGAGTTGCAAGCCGGAATCGCACTGAATAAATGGAGACCAATAATAGATAAAATGAATTATGACCACTTTTACTGGTAATAAAGTTATAATTCTCCTAATTTGTCACGTTTATTAGCTAAGCAAAAAAATTTACTACATAATATTTAGAACTTTTTTGGGGGATGAGTTTCAGTTTTCATCCGAGATATCTAAAGAAATACACTGAACCCCAAAACTTTGGCATAATCACATTGTGCTCTCATAAGGTTTTAATTTTCACAACACTTTCCTATTTCTATTATTCATCCATTAGTTTTATGGATTAAAAAAATAAAGTTGTCATCTCTTATCCTCTTTATTATTTATGTATCCACACTTCTTTGACACAACTCTTAGGGTCCTGCTTCCATGCGCACTTCATATTTTGAGTATATCATACACACTCTTCATATTAGCTATTAAAATTTAATAAAATCAATTTTAGCCAAATGTTATAATATTTTAATATTTGATTTGACTGGTACCAAAAGAATCCATTACAATCAAATTTGATTTTGAAATCGATTCTGGCAAGCAAATATTTATTACTATTCTGTAGAGTCGATTTTGAAATTAATTCCCGATATTCATGTCTATAAAATACAAGTTATTAAATGTGGAGGCAAGCTTGATTGGCTTGAGCTGCCCGCCCCATATCTATTACCCAGGGTTCAACACCTTGGGGTCTCATTTCCCCATTTACCTAGCGAAAAAAAAAAAAAAATTACTATCATAATTGATTTTAGAATCAATTGTGAAATCAATTCGTTTGCCAACTGCAATATAATGTCATGAGAATCAATCCCCAATTGATAAGTCTAATGATTTTATAGACTTTTGTGATTTATATTATGATGATTTGTTGACAAAGTTAAGATGTATTTTGATTAACTAATAATGAGCAAATATTATGAATATTTTTTTGGTTCATTTTATGATGCTTGCAATTTTTATTATAACAATATGTGGTGGACCATATAACCACATGATTTAGGATTATTGTTGGCATGTTTTTATAATTTATGAGTTTTTGCGATTTCTGTTATGATGATTTGTGGACAAAGTTACGGTGTATTTTGATCAAACAGTAATGAACGAATATTATGATTCTTGCAAATTTTATTACGATGATTTTTAGTTGACCATATTACCACATAATTAATGATTATTATTGGTTGTTTTATATTTTTTGTGGTTTTGATTTATGATCATTTTTGGGGACATTATAAAATATTTTGGTCAGCCATTAATGATCAGCTATATGAATAGTAATGGCTCATTTTATGATCCTTTTTCATTTTTATTATGAAGTAGTTATGGCTAACCACAATAGAACATATTTAATGATAGTTATTGGTATGCTTTTATTTTTTTGGAATTTTCAATGATCATTTGTGGTTACAATTATGTTTTGTTTTTAATAAAAATATTTTATGAAAGTTGTGAATTATCTATTCTATAATAATAAAAGTAAGAACCACAATTAAAGTTATGTAGAATTTTTAATTTTCTATATTGCCCTTCAAAATTAAATTTATTACTATTAAAAAATAACTACTTTAATTTAATTTTTTAAAATATAAAATTTAAAATATAATCGCACACAAATGTGTGTGCCACTCCTCTAGTGATAACTAACGGTGTGTTTTGCATATTTTATGAATATGCTTAATCTATAAACTATGATATTTTTTTAACAAACTTATAAATCTATGATAATCAGTTGATTATGAACATTTTTTTTTATTTTTTTGTGTGTGCAAATTATGAGGTTTGTGATTTTGGTTATGAGTATTTTATTTAACTTGTTTATTGTCAGTTCAAAAGGTCATAAGTGGGTGATGTGACTTCATCTTTAGCCATCAACCAAAGAATTTGCTTTATTTTAGTGAAAGGGAGGTTGGTTTAATTCTTATGACAAATTTGAAGGGATTTGGTGTTTTGTTTAAACTTCAATGTTGATCAAAGTAATGTATTATTTTTTCAAAACATTTAAAGAATGGTTTGGTTCCCATCTAAAAGAAGAAAAAAAATTTGATATGTTCTTAAAAAATTTGGTTCGTTCCGATATTCCTTGGGCAAGCAAATTTCATCATAAAGTTTCATTATTATATAAGACAATTTTTTGAAAACTTCTAAATACACACATTTTCTTATATCGTGTACGAAATTTAATTACATCTTCTTGTGGATGTATTAATTTAATGAGAGTGTGCATTTAGCATCTTTCTGCTTTTTTGAGACAAAGGGCCTCATTTGGTTGTATTTTAAAAAATATATATTTAGAAAAGATTTTCAAAAAAAAATTTTAAAAAAAATTTTCATAATATTTTGAAATGAAAAAATGTATTTAGTTGTTAAAGTTGAGAATTATTTTTCCGTACCCCAAGTCACGTGAGAGAAAAGAGGGAAAAAAAACCTTTTAAATTGTTTTCAAATTATTTTTATTTCATTTATTTCAAACTTTTATATAGTTTTTTGTAAATTACTAACAAATGCGTTTTATCTATTTTAATAATTTAATGGGAAAAATAAAATTAAAACTGCAACAAAACAGGGAATTAAATTTTGACTTTTTTTATATATTTTCTTTTTTTATTTATTATTTTTCCACTTTTTGGATTTATCTTGATAAAAAAATTAGCCAAGTTAAAAAATTAACAATTTTTTAAACATTTATTAAGGACAAGATTTTTTTTTTATTTTAATCAATTTTTTTTAATTTCTCAAGTTCATTTCGATTACATGAACCAAAAAATAAAAGATTAAAATTTAAAAATAGAAATTTAATAAGATAAACTTATTTTATTGTCATGTGATAGGCTTTAGTAGCAAAGTTCTAGTTAACTTATATTATTTTGTCGAACTTTCATATTTATTTAGAATTTCTTCGTTAAAATGAGGTAAAAAGTAAAAAAAAAAACATGAAATATAAGAAAAAAATCAGAATATGTCCAAATAAGTTAATAAATCAAATATTTCAGTCAATTTTACTTGTAGTAATTTTCTAATTACAAAAAATAAACTAAATAATTACATAAATAACGTATCTTTACATGTTATGCAAAACGTGGAAATAAAAGTAGAAGAGTCACAATAAATACACTAATAATAGTAAAATTAAAACCGAACTTAAATTTGGCGAATTATTAGGTACTTCTGTAGTATTATATAGTCGATGTCACATAATATTTTTAGTAAATAAATAATTATAATTTATACAATGTAAGTCACTTTTTATTTTCTAGCGATCAAATAAAAGTAAATTATTATATTTTTATCATAAAATTTATCGTACTCTTAGAGCAATGAATAATTAGGCCTCATTCGGCAATCAGTTTTAAGTTGGCTTAAATTCAAGTTTTTTGCTTTATTGCTTAAAATTCAAAAAATTAAAAATCTTCGTTTTTCAACTCAAAAACATTTAGCATTTTTACTTTTTATATAATGTTTTTTATATTTTTTAAAAATATTATAACTTTTATTGCATAAACTCATTTTTTATAAAAAAAAACTATATTTTTAAATGAAATTCATCAAAATTTATCAAATAAGATCATATTGAATATAAATTATATAAAAATAAATTTTCAAAAATTATAATAATTTTAAATAAATTATTTTGTCTTTTGACTTAAAGTCACTCTGAACCTTTCTCAAATAAACTTTTAATTTTTTTGGGTTTAAAGTAACTTTAAACAAAAAGCTTAACTTAAAATCAAGTTGCCAAATGAGACCTTTGGCCTTGATTGACAATTTTGATTTTTTAGCATTTTGACTAAAAATACCAAAAAGACAAGGTTGTCCGTTTGGTAAATAAGCAAAAAAGTTGAAAAGTCAAAAAGTCAAATCAAAATACGAACTTCTACCATTTTAAAAAAAAAATAATACATTTTATTTATAACTTATTTACTACTACTATTAATTACATATAATTGTTAATATCATATATTAAAGGATAAAATTGTTCATTTTGAACAAAGAATTAAAAAAAAATTATCTTTTTACTTAAACAACCAACTTAAAAAAAAATTAATTTAATAATTAAGTTATCAAAGAATTTATTTCAAATACAATTTAATGTTTTGACTAAAAATATAAAAAATAAAAAAATTAATTTTTAAACTAGTTACCAATTAGTCTCTAAATTTATTACCAATCAGCAATTAGTCTCTAAATTTACAGTAGGAGAGGAAGCATTGAATAATTTCTCGAAATAAGGCCTTGTGCGTTTTGTCGCCCGCCTCCGCTCCCCTCTCATCCCCATCCAGCTGGGGAGCGTGCTGCGCTCCCTTGGGGCACGTTTTTTGAGTATATTTTTATGATTTAATTCGTTTATTATGTAGAATATATTGAGTTTTTTTTAATATATTAAAATTCAGATTTATTGGATATCTGTAACTAAGTGATTGAATAAGATCTCTTAATGTTGTTTTATAAATAAATAAATAAAATTATAATTTTTAGAAAAATATTGTTGAACAAATGTTAATCAATTACTTAGAATCAGATATCCGATGAATCTAAATTTTAACGTAAATAAATAAATTCGACGTGGTTTACATAATAAACGAATTAAATCATAAAAATATGTTCAAAAAATTGCGCAAGGGGCGCAGCACGAGCTTGCTGTCACAAGGGGCGCAGCACGCTCCCCAGGTCTCATCCCCATCCCCTCTCCAGCTCCCGACAACAGAGAACAAACATGGTTCCCACGTCGTTTATAAAGCACATTCCCCTTCTCAAAAACATGTCCACTCGAATCTCCTCCTTTTTCTGCGGGTCTGGGGGCCCGACCCTCCCAACTGCTTTCCCCAAAAAGATGGCCGCCCCCGCCTTCCACCACCATCACCACCACCTCCTCCTCCTCCCCCTCTCCCTCCTTTCCCTCTCCTCATGATTTCTTACTGTCGCTGTCGTTATCTTCCCTTTGTTGTGGTTGTCGCAACACTCCTCCTCAAGGTTCCTCCTGCAGCTGTTTAGTGCCGCGCGCCCCTGGGACCTTCATTTCCCCCCGGGGGGACCTTTTCCTCCGTACGCCGTCATCCTCCGCCACCAGTTCCGGCGCCGCCGCCGCCCTCCTCCCTCGTCAGCTTCAGGGTTCCCTTCCATTCCATGCATTCCCACCATTTGTTTTCTCTTCTGATAAATTTTCTTCTTTCTAGTGCCACGAATCCCTGAATTGTATTCTATTTTAACGGTCTTTTGAACGAATCCCAGATTAAAGGAACTTTCTTTTTTTTTTTTTTTGTGTTTTATGGTTTTTTGTTTTGGTTTGTTCTTGGTGAGGATTTTATTGGAAGGAATCACGAGATGAGTTGCTTGCCATGTTTTTCATCACAGAAATGTAAAAATTCTTATAGTAAGGATCTGCCTGTGGCTCGCGCTATAGGCCCTGCGGATGCATCGCCACACCCACCAGGTACTTGCTTTTTTGTCTCTCTGAAATCTCAATTTTGCCAATTCTTGGTATTCCCTTTACAATGCCTTTCACTTTTATAGATTGCATTCCGTCATAATATATACAAAAGCATAGACATACATGAACTTATCCATACCCATATCCCGTGCACGAGGGAAAAAAAATCCTCGATTGCGTTATTAATTCATACTTCACGATTCCTTCTGCTTCAAGATTCGCAGTTGTTTAGATGATTTCGAGACTTTGGGAATGGAAGGGCTTTCGAAAAATAAAACAGAATGCGTAGTTTGGGGCACCTATTAAAGTTTCCATGGGGGTGAGGCAAGAAAACAAGAAATTAAGCATCTTGATGTTGTCATAAGAGTGGAGGTATCGATTGCTTACATGTTGGAGTGATTTGGGTTGTCTATTAGAAACTCTGTGCTCATGAATCGGTGCAGTTGCTGTGACAGCACATTGCACTGATTTCCATCCCCGTTTGCCTGTAAAACATAATGTTAGTTAGAACCCTTGTTACTATTTCCTCTTGGTTAGGATGCCTAATTTTCTAAACTCAGGGAGGGTAAACATGCAAAATGGGGTTTAAATGTACAGAGAATGTTAAATAAACAGTCACCAAACTACATATTATCATGTTATATGAGATGGATGGTTGGAACACCTAAAATGGTGGAGAGACATGAGATTAGGGTAACTCCCTACACAAGGTTAATATATATATATATATTCTAGATATCATCTGTCAAATTTGAACTTTTGAGAGGTTAGATTATGAATTCAATTGGAGACCAGAAAAAGAATTATTTATTTATTTAAAAGAAGAGTTGAATCAGTATTCAGTATCTGTTGGATCTTTTGTGTATTTTAAGAACTCCATGTCTTTGCTTTGTCCCACATTAGATAGAAAAGGACTTTTTTTCCTTATATGACCCAACCTTGTATTGAGTTGGTAATGATGTGGTAGTAGAGGCCCTCATCCACATTTAGACCACCAACTAAATTGGCCCATTTCGTATTTAGAATTTGGCCTGTGAGGTTCCAATCTCGCCAAAAAAACATCACCCATCACATCCCACGTGCATCAGAAGATAGGTAGCTGGGCTGGGCTTGGGGCTTGGACTTCTTGGTCAAGTAAAAACAATTTTTTTTTTTTTTTTTTTTTACAGAAAGTTCTTTTGAAAAAGTTTCAAATCAGAAAAAAAGATTTCAAACGGATTAAAAATTATTTTCTTAAACCAGGTTAAGATTTTTTTGCATTTTGTTTTAGAAACATGTACTTAATTAGTACACAGATTTTATACTTATTTATTTTACCTCCCTTTTTTCAACCCACTTTTTTTCCATTTCTGTTTTACTGATCTTCTATACAAACTATAAATACATACATAAACTGTCTTTGGAATGATCTTCTTCTTCGTGCACAATTTCGAAACAAAACTGTTCTGTCGGCATGTTCAATTAATTCTGTGGTGCATTCCAGTCTTCTTTCATGATGGGAAGGCCGAGACAAAGATTGATTTGGTCTGTTTTATCCTGAGGATGACGTGGCTGTGATCTTCTTGTAAAGAGAGGGCAGAACCACAGAACGTCCTAAAGTGAGCGACCTAGTCCGCCTCATCTCAAAATCTAGCCACCTAACTTCTGGTATTTTGATTATTTGTTCAGACAATCGTAGGTATTCTGTTCCGTAAGTTCTCTATTACGTTTCAAGAGTATCTGACAAAACACTTCTGAGGCTTTGGTCCAATGGTGTGGGTGTGAAGCTCTCACATGGGAGATGAGGAGTTCAAGCCTTGTCAAGTGCAAGGTGTGGAACTGGGTGCATGAGTATTTGTCCATAAAAAACAAGACTAATTAAAGGGACATTGTTAGTGTTCCAAATGTACATCTTATGTTTTTGTAGTTCATTGTGTAAGTTTGCTACAATATTTAATGCCATTGACATCAAATATGGACAATTGAATTTCCATTAGATGTCATATGTGGGTAGATCATGTTATAGGTAAATGTAGAAAGGGGAAAGGACAAGACTTGGGGAGGAAAATGATGAAACTCCTTTGCATTTGAGAGTTAATGTTAGTTTTGAGTTGCGCTATCAGGCTTGCAGTTGAAAATTCCTTTTTCTTGCCAGCTAGAGAGATCAACTCACTTCAACAAAGAACCATTATTGTTCTTGGAACACGCTCTTTCTCCATTTCTTTCACCTCTCCTATTATTTTGCTCTGCTTTTTAAAAAAGAAAAATTGTGAAGGGCCAGTTCTTTTGTTGCGATTGAATCATAAATTCACCAACAGCTGGAGATGTATAACTGTCCACAGGTTAAAGGAACTTGAATCGAATCCCCAAAAAAATGTAAAAAATAAAAGAGGAGTGAACAGCAATAGAACTCCAGAAGTCATTTGAATAAACTTTAAAAATTTTAATGTCAGTGTACAGTGTTACTTTAATAGGAAATGCAACATTAATTAGAATCACCCATTTCGATTTCTATACCCATTTCTATGGATTCGTACCTATATAAACATCTCATGCCTTTATTCTGTAATATTGCCGAAGTGAAACTAATTTGTGCTCTTAAGCTGCCGCTAAATCTACAAATTAGTTTCATCAATTTTTATCCTTTGAAGTTATTGATCACATCCGCTGGAGACAAAATCTACAAATTAGCTTCAGCAATTTTTATCCTTTGAAGTTATTGATCACATCCGCCGGAAACAAAGCACGGGTCTTAAGTATTGGTCACAAAACATATTTTTGTCTTCATTTTTTTTTTCTTTTTATTTATTTCAGATAAGAAAATGCTGAAATGCTTTTAAAGTTTCTTTTGGGTGAACCTCTAGCAGTTGGGTGGCTACCCAGTATCATCTTTCGGTAGAGTCCACTAATCACTTGATTCCTTTCTCATAACTGGAGCCATTTTTCATCTTTATTCCTTTCTGGGGTCAGTCACATACATCTAATAAAACTAAGCTGATACATAACTATTGTAGCGGTCACAGTTGGTGACGAAAAAATAAAAGATACACCCTTTTTTCTGCTTTTGGGGTGGGGAGGGGGCATCATTTTAGCTCATGGTTAACTTTCCACATTTTTTTGTTACATCTCTGAATTCATTGTCTGTTTTGCAGTGAATGATAAACAAAAACCATCAGCTGAAGCCAGAAATCAAAAGGAGGATGGTGAAACAATTGAAAATAAAGGTATTGCTGCACAAACTTTCACTTTCCGTGAGCTGGCTGCTGCAACAAAGAATTTCCGGCAGGAATGTCTGTTGGGTGAAGGCGGATTTGGAAGAGTTTACAAGGGGACACTTCAGCCTAGTGGGAAGGTCATAAAGATTTTGATTTGGATTGTTCTAAATTGATTTGTACAGTGTATTAATAACTACAAACTGATCTGAATTTAGGTTTTTTTTTTTAATTTTTTGTGTAAGTATAACAAACTTCACCTTCAATGTTTTTTGGTTGCCGTGACTAGGTTGTGGCAGTGAAACAGCTGGACAGGAATGGAATGCAAGGAAATAAGGAGTTTCTTGTCGAGGTTTTGATGCTGAGTCTCCTTCGTCATCCAAATCTGGTCAACCTCATTGGATATTGTGCTGATGGAGATCAGAGACTTCTGGTGTATGAATATATGCCATTGGGCTCTATAGAAGATCATCTACTTGGTACTCATTTCCTTTCCTTATTTTCAGTTTCACCTTTTCCTGTTGTTTTGGATCCATTTGAACTTCTCTGATACCCATTGATGTGGTTAAAAATGTAACTTGTTACTACTTCTCTTTCTCTGGTCTGATGTTGTGTGAGCCAGCATCCTAAAAGGAAAATGTCTACAGTTTGGCCCTTGAACTTTTTCTAAAAAAAACCAATCATGGAAGTATAAGTTTTGTGCTTCGTGCTATTGTAGGCACTATATTTAGCATGCTGTGAAAACAGGGCCAGTCCTGAGAATTTGAGGCCCAAAGCGAGTTTGCAATATGGGACCCTAATAAGCTTTAAAATTAATTATTAAAATTTAAGTAAATAAAATATATTTGTAATCATGTTTCAACAAAATTTAATTTACGAAAAAATTGAATCCAACATTGTACCACTTATACATCAAGCTTTTAACTTATGTATTATAAGCTTTTTAACAATAAAATATTTTTTGTGGTGCTCCCGGAACAAAATCTGTTGATTAATTTTTATAAATTCTTTCATTTTGTATTTGACTAGAATTGGTAAAAATAAACTAAAAAATTAAGGATTAAGTATATTTTAATCGTAACTTTTTTTTTATATTCTATTGTATTATTTAACATTTTAAATATTTGAATTATTTTAAAATTATATAAAATTCTGGGGACTTAAAATAACATTGAAATTGTTGTAACTTCAAACTGTTTTTTTAACAAAAAGTAAGTAAAAGGACTTGAACTTGAGACCAAAGATATACAAATAACAATAACTACAATTTGTGATCCATCTAATATCACCAATATGAAATAAATTTAAATATATTTACACTGAATTTAAATCTAAATGGGGTCCTAAATTATAGCAAAAAATCAAAGGCCCTAGGCGGCGGTTTTGCTCGCCTTGCCCGAGAACCGGCCCTGGGTGAAAAATTGGTTATTTGTTTCAACACAATGTAATAGTGTGATTTTTAAATTGCAGACATTCCAGAAGATAAAAAGCCATTAGATTGGTCAGCAAGAATGAAAATAGCGTCAGGTTCTGCCCAGGGGCTAGAGTATTTGCATGACAAGGCAAACCCTCCTATTGTATATCGGGATCTAAAATCTTCCAACATTATGTTGGATGAAGAGTTTAACCCAAGACTTGCTGATTATGGGCTGGCTAGGTTGGGAGATGGAGGGAACAAGATGCGCGTGTCACCACGGGTTATGGGAACCTATGGTTATTGTGCTCCGGAATATGAAAGAACAGGGGAGCTCTCATTGAAGTCAGATGTATATAGTTTTGGAGTTGTTTTACTTGAGCTCATTACGGGACGAAGAGCCATCGATACTACACGACCAACTGAGGAGCAGAAATTAGTTAGTTGGGTAAATCTTTTAAGTTTTTTTTCCCCTTTGTTTGAATATGAAAAACCAATAGGCGTTGTTTCTTTTCCCAAGTAGTTAGTTTTAGATTTTTTTACACAAAAAGAAGGTTGTGATTTAATGGCATTTAGGGGACTCCTCCATGGGAGGTTATATGCTTTGTGTTTGTACAGGCACAACCCTTTTTCAGGGATCCAAAAAGGTTTCCTGAGATGGCCGATCCACTTCTTAAAAGTAAATTTCCAGTGAAAAGCTTAAATCAAGCAGTTGGAGTGGCAGCGATGTGTCTTCAGGAGGACCCTTCAGTTCGTCCCTTAATCAGTGATGTTGTCGCTGCTCTTAGTTTCCTTGAACTTGTTCCAGATGAGCCTATCCCTTCTCCTCTCCCAGTTCCCAACCAGCCCTCCGAGGTAAAAATTTCTAGTGAACCTGAAAATCATCCAAATCATGGGGAAGGAGACATTTCAGATAGCGAATATGGATGTAGTTCAGAGGAACATGAGAGTAACAGTTCAAGTCATCATGATGGAGACCATACATTTCATCACGACAGAGACAGTTTGGAAAGTTCAGACCATGACGTTGGTGATGCTGTGGACCCCCAGGAAGAAGAAAATTCAGAAAGGCACCAAGGACAAGTTAAGAAATCTGTAAAATGGGCTTCAAGTGCAAGATCCAAAAGCAATGTGGAATCTCATGATGGAAGTCTAGGTTCAAATCCAATACAAACGGCTAAGGTTGAACCTCAAGATGGAAGTGTTGGTTCTAACTCCAGCCACAAGAGCAACATTGAGTCTCAAGATGGAAGACGAGGGTCAAATTCAAGACGCTCAAGTGAGATGGAATTGCACAGTGGAAGTTTTGATTCAAATTCACGCCACGACAAAGAAGTTGGGTCCCAGCACAGGATTGTTTTGTCCGAGTTGAGGCGCGACAGCAATGTAGAGTCAGAGGATGGAAGTGTTGGCTCAAATTCAAGCAGCAGTTGGGTTTCGAGGTATTTCAGCAACGAGACCTTCCGGGGTGCAAGTGTTGGTTCGAGTTCATGGTGCAACAGCGACGCTGGATCTGATGGCGACATGAGAATTCATTCACATCCCAGGCTCAACAGCCATGTGGAATCCAAACATGGGAGTGCTTCTCCGTCATAGGAATCTCCATCTTGTTCTTCAACTTGGTAACTTGTTGACAGGTCTGGCCTCTCTCCACCACGGATGTCTCAGTTAATCATTTGCAGCAAAGAAACTGGTAGGGAGTTGGAATGAAATGTTTTTGATTGAGCTACAGCTGTTCAACGGGAAGCAGGAGTCTAACAGAGGGTTTTTTTTCTCTTTAATAATTTTTTGAACTTTTTCTCTTTAATATTTTGAATATTATTGAAATTAATGAATTTTCTCCGTGAATTCTTTACTCACGAATGATGTCTACTCGTGGTGCTAAACCAGAGCAAGTATGAAAGATTAAGACACGGTTTGGTGACATTAAGGCCTTGTTTGGCAACCTGGGTTTAAGTCAAATTTTTTGCTTAAAATTGATTTAAGCCAAATAAGTAAAAAGTTTGTTTGGTGAAATGTAAAAGTGATTTTAAGCTTGGCTTAAAGTGGCATTAAGCCAAAAGATAAAAATGCAAAAAGACAAAACTTAAGTCACTAAAAAGTTATTATAATTTTTTAAATTTATTTTTACATAATTTTATATCCAATATGGATTTTGTTTGATAAGTTTTGACGATTAGATTTTAAAAATATAAATTTTAAAAAACAGATTTGTATAATAAAAGTTATGATATTTTGTAAAAATATATAAAATTATTTTATGTAAAAAAACAAAAAAATTGAACGACTAAAAACTTTTGAGTTTTCAAATGAGGCTTTTTGGTTTATTTAGTTTTAAGTGAAAAGGCAAAAAAAAATCCTTAACTTTAAGCCCCTTGTCAAATGATTTTCTGTGTAATCTAGCAATAATGGTAAGATGAATATTATCTTTGATTTACCCATTGAATTGAAACACAGAGTATGGAACTGCAGAATTTAGAAAAGTACAGGTATGCACTAGGACCATGCTTGTATTAGAAGATAAATTAAGAGAGATTAAGTTTTTTTGTGACAAATAGTCAAGGTTTGTTTTTTATTTCGGATAGAATTTGATATGAGATAAGAGATTAGTAATATTGGAATTTCACATATTTTTTGATACACCAAGGGATTATAGATGTAATTATGTATATAGTGAAAAATTTAATTCGTGTTTTGTTGAAATGGGATAAAGAATGAGATAAGAATTGTAAAGTTATTTTTGACTGTTAGATAAGAAGAAAAAATAATTCAAAATTTAGTACTAATAATACCAATAGAATTTGGTATTATTAATACAATGAATGAATAATTAGTAATTTTTCATTCACCTGACTATTAATTCAAATTTTGCAATACAAATGTGAGACTCATATTAAGAGGACAAAAATTTGGTGGGCCAATTTTATCTATTAGTTCAATCTCTCCTTCTTTGAAAATCTCACGGTATTAAGTATTCATTGCATTATTTATCCTTTTCTTTATTTATTCTCATGGTTGTTTGGTTGTGAGTGATTAAGAAAGATTAAAAGGGATTAAATTTTTATAACTAATGTCTCTCTCTCTCTAATTCTTTGCCCCTCTCTCTCTCTCTCTCTCTCTCTCTCTTTTGTTATCCTTTGTGTAAGGGATCGTGTATTTTGTTTGAACTATTTATTTGAACTTCTACTTTGCATTCAAAAATGGAATACAAATATTATTTTGGACTAATAGTTTAATTTTGCCATTTTAATCCTCCCATTCAAACATGACCTAGCTGTTAAGTTAGTGACCAGTTCTAATCCGCTAATATAGTTGCCTGCTCCATAAAATATTCCCCATAGAGAAGTGGGCAAATACCTCAAGATAGCTTCAGAATTGAAATAGGCTAGCAGTTATAATAAGGCAGTTATTTAACAAGTGGCAGGAAATAGTGGCGTCAGAAGTTGACTGCAATGGTTATTTGGTGTTTGGTATTGCTGAAATTAATAGTTTATAAATTATAACTTGTAGTAGAAGATGTGAGTGTTTGATAAAAACTATAATGTGTGACTAAAATAGAAGAAAAAATAGTTATAATTTGTAAAAAAAGGTGTGGATATTTAAAATAAATTGTAATTTACAATTAAAATTAGTAACAAAAAATTAAAAATTATATTTGGAAGCTTTGCCAAACATCCCCTATATCACGTCGATAAATTAGCCGGAGACTGTTACAAATGATTCAAGGTATTTAAAATAAAATTGAGCCATCAGTTGCAAAGAGTAACGGTTACATGACAGATTTCAACTAACAAAGCAATAATAATTATAACCAGTTGTTTGGAATAAGGAATGCGTATGGGTGGTTACAAGCAGTTATGAAAATTGCAAATTTAAATCTTTGGAGGAAAGTTAAAGCCCATAAATAGGCCACAATTATAATAATGGTAGTTTTAATCAACTGTGCAATTAGTATTAGCGTATCACAAGTGTAAGAGAATTAATGGTGTAATTTTGACCCGATCTGACCCAAATTCACTAAGTTCCCATCAAAATTTGGACCAAACCCAAATTCATTGAGTTCCCATCAAAATTTGGACCAAAACAAGCTTTTTTTTTTTTTTTTTTTTTTGAGAAAAAAGAGACATAAGCGCAACCCAAGGGGTCTGCGAGCCTAGGTATGAGTTGCAAGTTTGGGTTTTTCGGGGTTTTCTTTAAAAAAAAGTTGCACAACAAAAGCTTAAAATAATTCTATTTTTAATTTTTAATATAATTTAATGGTATTATTCAATGAAAAGTTATATAAATACATTACAAGTTTATAATTTTTTTTCTAAAAAAAGTACTAAAATTACATCACTATAGATTAAGTATATTGGCTAAATTAACACTTACAAGCTTACTAATTATTTTTATTATTCTTTAATTAACTAATAAAATTGTAATTAAACAAATAAAATTTAAAATTACAAAATTACAAATTACAATTTGAATTAAAAAAAAACTTGTATGAGCCAACAATTATTTAAGACTTCCCAAGGTAATAGCCTCGAAATTCTTTTAAAGTATTGTCTTGTCATTCAAATGTTGTTGTCTAGACGATACTTATAGTGTGTTGCGAGTGATCATTGATACTTCTGTCATTTTTGGCTTCAGCTTGAGCTTATTATCGCTCACGACCCGTTTATTTGTACTACATATCTATATTACATTTTAGAAAGGTGTGGATGTGATATTTGTCCAATGTAACAATTTGAAATCTTGAGATTTTTCTAATTTAATTGTTGTGAAGAAAAGAAAGAGTGAGAGGAGAGAAAATGTGAAAATGAAAAATAGTAGTGTGGTTGCTCTTTTGGGTTTTAGGAAGAGTGAGCTCCACTTTTAATTGAATGAAGAAACTTTTAATTAATTTTTGAATTGTGATTAAGTTATTTTTTATTATTTTACTGCTCAATTTTTTTAATTTATTCTTAATTGTAGTCCAAAATTAATATTTGAATCATATTATAATAACGGAAAATTAGTGATAGGTCCAAAATAGTGTAGGTTCTATTTTTCATCCAGCATAAAAAGTTTTAACAAGCAAGGTCCATGCAGTGCAAAAGAAATGAGCGATTGGTCCTCTATTTTGGTACGTAAAATTTTTTTAGACAAAAATACCCTTATTTTGTTAAGATTCATTCAGATTCGAATTGTAATAACAGAAAGCAGATTTGTTTCCTGATTCTCAATAGTAGGATCGCAATTTTCAACGTGATTGTTCAGTTTGTGTTCAGATTCGATCGTTTTCAACGTGATTTTTCAATTTTCGACGTAATCTCTCATCGCGAAATCATATCACGATTCTGGCTATCGACTCTAGCTCGCGATTTTTCACTCGTGATTGCTCATTATAGCTTGAGATTGAGTTGCGAAATTTGGTTTGCGTTTTGTGTTCTTTGTTTCAATTCTAGATTTGTGATCATTAAACATTGTTTTTTCGATTTCGTGATTGAAGCCTGCGATTAAAGTTGAAAATTATTTGTTTTGATTTTTGTTTCACAAGTTATGGATTATTCTCTAATGCTTTTCTGCAAATATAGATTGTAGAAGAGTGTTGTGAATTTAAAATCAGGTTTTATGCTAGATGATATATTGGATTGTGTTTGTAGGAAGTAGAAGAACCTAAAACGTGAAAGATTTTTTTTACATACTCATTGCCTGATCATTCTAATTGTATGCTTGTTGATAATGATGATTTTGAGAATATGCTGCCTCTTGTAGGTTGTCTTGGTGTTAATCGTGTGAACGTTTCTGTGAGTGATGAGAGTTGTATGTCTGATAGCACTAGATATCAAGAACGAGTTAGTATTGAATGTAGTTCTAGTAAAAGTTTTGATGGCACTACTAATTAAGAAGGAGTTATTATTGAAAGTAGTTATTGTAGAGGTTTTGATGTTGTTGATATTGATCCTCTTGAAAAATTTTGTCATCAGGAAGAGACTTTACTATTGTCATCTGGTTGGGTTGGATTAATTAGTCATGTCGGGTAGTGTTTTAAGGGTGGAGTTTGTTAGTTCTAAGCAACCCAAGAGGGAGGTGAATTGAATTTTAAAACAATAACAACAATTTTTAAAACTTTTTTCAAAATCTTTTAATTTCTTAAACAAATATAGCAAGAATATCAAGAAATAAGGCAATAAAAAAATTAAAGAGGTTAGAGAGAGAAATTGAACTGGACACTAAGATTTATAGTGGTTCAGCTTCTTCCAAACCTACGTCCACTCCTCAAGACTTCTCTTAAGAATTTCTATTAAGATAAAATGCTTTACGCGGGCATTCAAAGCCTTTTACAGCCTCAAGATGATTCTACGAAAATAACTCATATTTTCTTCTAATCACGCTTGAGCTTTTCTTTGAAGAGTATCACTCACTCACTCAAATGATCAAGGGTGACTCACCCTTAAGTACAATAAATGTATGGGAATCAAAGATTCACTTACTCACTCTCTTTACAAATGATTGAAAATAAATGAATAAAAAGAGGTGAGATTCAGTTAGAGGAGTTAATGAGCAATAAATACTATCTTGAAAATTTGAGCTTTTGATTCAAGCAATAGAATGGTGTCCAGATCTCTCAAGCTTCTAAAATTAACTCCTTATATAACTATCTGAAGTAAATGACTGTTGGTGGGTTGGTAGAGGCAATTAATGCTCTGAAATCCAACTATTAGAACCAGCGCGAAATTTGAAATCTATCGCAGGGGTCGACTCAAACTCATTTTATATCGACTGAAAATATATAGGGCATGGTTCCTCAAGTGATTATGTTGATTCATTTCTACAATGGTGTCGACACAAATTCTGCATCTTTCTTACCTACACGGTGGTGTCAACTCATGGAGCTTTTGGTGTGGACTCAAACATTACTTCAGTTTTCCACGAGACACCTTTGGTGTCGACTCATTTTGTTTAGCAAGCAACTAGAATTTTGGTGTCAACTCATTTTTATTTTGGTGTCGACACATAAAATTACAGTCAACCGCGGTAGTTTTAGAGTTGACTCATTTTGATCTGGTGTCGACTTAGAAAACTATAGACGGTCTTAGTTGTTTTGGGGTCGACTCGAATTCGTTTTGGTGTCGACCCAAAAAGCTTATTCACATATAGAACATTTGTGTTGACTCATAAACCTTTGGTGTCGACCCGTTTGAGTTGGAGTCAGGAATTGTCTTGAACCTCTGGTGTCGACCCTTTTTGCTTTGGTGTCGACTCATTTTTCTTGAAGTCAGGAATCCGATGGATTACTTGGTGTCGACTCAAATTACATTCGTGTCGACCCAAAGTGAATCCCGCAAGACTTGTGTAGGTGTCGACTCAAATTATTTTTGTGTCGACTCATTTTGCTCAACTGCTTGGATTCCGGTCCAATACGAAAGGTGTTGACTAAAACTAGTTTGGTGTCGACTCAAATGAATACTTGAAACATCTTAGACAAACATGTTAAGGTGTCGACTCAATTTTTTAATGGTGTTGACACACTTGAGAGTTTCAAGCGTACTTAACCTTTAGGTGCTGACTCAAATATCAATTCGTGTTGTCTCAAAATATTATTTGACAGAACACAGAGTGTCAACTCATTTGATATAAAGAGTTAGCACAAATGGCTTAAGGTGTCGACTCATTAATTATGTAGTGTCAACACTTACTTTTTTAGAAATAAATAAATATAATCCTTTTTAAATCAAATTAATTAAGAAAATAAATTATTAAAATCATCAAAATCTAATTAAAAAGCCATTGGGTTAACAATCTCCCTTTTTTTTATGATTATAACATTTTCTAGAAAATATTTAAAAGATTTTCAACAAAGGTTCTCCTTTTATCACTACGCCTTAAACAAATAAACAATTACATCAATAAGGCATCCTGCAACATTATAAAACACCTGTGCAAGAGAATTTTCAAATTTGATTCAGAAGCATTCTGAATTTATTAAAGCTTGTGCATCAACTCAAAGTGTTCAAAAGACTTAATAAGTATATACATGTGCAATAATTTCAAGTCTCAAGCATTAAACACATTTCATAGACAAAAACAAATAATCATGAAGACAATTGGCATTAAATTGAGATATGATATTCATATAGTCAACAATTATGTGTTATCCAAAAACAACCAATAATTAAAAAGACTTAATGTTTCCACAATCATCATCACAAACATATGAAATAGACAAGGAAATGTTTTTAAATTACATAATCTCCATCAACATCAAACACAGAAACTTTTAAACTTCTTTTCACTTCTTTCTCTCCCTCTTTGAAATCATCAAAATCAGATGTCGTCGAACTGTTTCTTCTCTTGCTTCTTGTCTTCGGCCACTTTTCTTTGTTTATATGCACGTTCTTTAAAGGCTCGTTCTTTCTCAGATGTCTTCTCTTGTTTTTCAAGGGCTGCAAATGAGGCTGCCAAAACCAAGTCGGCCTCGTGCTTCAATCTTGCTTCTTTTTCTGCCTTTATTTCCTTAGGCTTAAATTGTTTGGCTCAAGTATCTTGAATCCATTTGAGGTGGTCTTTGATCTTCCTGGTATTCTGTTGTATTGCAATGACGACGCCTTCATTGAATTCTTTTTGAACTTGCTAAAGAATGGCAACATTAGCCTTCACGATGGAGGCTACACTGTCGTTTATGGTTTTACTCATGGAAAGGCTAGCATCACATGCATTTTCAATTTCTCTTCTCAGAGTACGGTTGATTTTATCTAAATGTTTAGCTTAATCAGAGATAGAAGACACCTTGCAATTGGTATCAAAGAGATTCACATCAATTTTCGTTTGAGAGGATACTACAAAAGAAATCAATCCCTTGACAAGGGAGATAAATTCGGCAAACTCTTGAGATGAGGGACCAACATGAGGAGCAGATGATGATGCAACAGAAGGAGGAGGAGGAGGAATAGGAGAAGAGGGGCTAGGAATCTCAGTCCTAGAACGAGGAAAAGTAGGGGAACAAAAAACAAAGGGTATAGGGAAATTTGCACGAGCAGAGGGAGAAAGAGGGGTTCGACTAGATGATGGTGGAGCAGGAGCAAGGGAGGCAAGATTTTCACGTTTTGTGGACCAAACACCATCAACTTTTAAAATTTGCATATGTTTCAAAGTTGATTGTCCATATAAATCATGTTTTAAAAAGGGAATACTCTTCTCGGTGGACAGGTCAACCCCAAAGTGCCGAAACACATGGGTAAAAAACATGACATGAGGAAAGGAGGAATTGGACTTAGAATGTGATTGCAACATGTTAGAGATGAAAAGATAACCAAGGTCCAATTTCTTGCCTTTGAGGATGCACCATATAATGAAAATATGCATAAATGTCACATCACCAAATTTTCCAGATTGAGGCAGAAAAATGTGATTAATGAAATGATGCAAAATTCTCATTTTGGGCTTAAGGGAGTTGGCCTTAAGGGGTTTTAAAGGGTCAACTTCTTCGAGTTTAAAAATTTATTTCACCGCATCATGAAAAGAGAAATCGTCTATAGGTCTCTTTTTCTTGTTGCAGGCAACAAACAATCGACCCTTAGGGAGACTGAGGATTTTGTTCAAAGTTTTAAAAGTCAAATGAATGTCTACACAATTCACCCAAGTAGTGATGGTCATAATATTAGGGTCGGTGATTTGAAAATGAGTGTAGAACAGTTTGATGAGTGTAGGGTAATGGGGTTCTCAAATCTGGAGTAAGTTCATCCAATCGAGATCGGAGAACAACTCAGAGAATTTCATTTCTATTGAATCAAAAAATTGAAAATTAATGGAGCGACCGAGGATTACCTTTCAAGTTGCAAAAGAGGCAAAGTAGAGATTCTTGTACTTACTGAATTGGAACTTCAAAGCGGGTTCGATTGGAGTGACGTTTGAAGGTCCAACCTTGCTCTTCTTCGATTTCTTTTGGATTTTCTATTTCTTTGCTGCTCTAGGGTTTAACGGCCCTTCGTTTGGATGTTTTCTCCTTTTGCCCATCGTCTTTTGTGGCATTAACGGTGATAGAGAGAAGAGAAGAGTTAAAGAAGGTGTGAGGAGTCGACTCTAGGGTTCGTCGAAGAGACACGAAGAGGGAGGAGATGAACCGACGTTTTCAATGTGAACAGTTTTGAGCACGAATAAGAAAAGAGGGAAAAACTGCCTATATATAAACTTTATGAATTGTGTCAACCCTAAATAAGATTGAGTCAACACTTTTCATGCGACATTTGAGGTGTCCTAAAGACAGAAATTGTGTCGACACTTTTTACAGGGGTGTCGACACCTTTGGATCATTGAGTCGACACTCTTCTTGAACGAGTTGACCTAAATTTTACCGAGAGCAAGATAAACGAATCGAGTCGACACTTTATAGCTGGGGTCGACACTTTTAATAAAATGTGTCGATACTATTTAAATTGAGTCAACTTTGCACATATGTGTCGACTCTTTTCAACAACGAGTTGACACTTTTCACACATCAAACTAAAGTATGAAAAGCATTCAAATTATATTGAATAGGTATGGTTAGTATAGCATATAATCATCAATTTGGAGTATATACCATATCAAGTTCTCTTATGATATAACATAATCTTTCTTCATTTCAAGGTTTGGTGAATGCATCAGCAAGTTGGTAATCCGTGCCTACAAATTCAAGTTCAATATTACCCTTTTGTACATGATCTCTAATAAAATGCTGTATAATCTCGATATGCTTTATTCTAGAGTGTTGTATAAGATTTTTGGATATGTTAATGGCAATAGTGTTATCACATTTAATGGGAATATGATCTAAACAAATACAATAGTCTTCTAATTGTTGTTTCATCTAAAGAATTTGTGCACAATAGCTACCAACTGCAATGTACTCAGTCTCAGCTGTTGATAAGGATACTGAGTTCTGTTTCTTACTAAACCATGATATTAATGAGTGTCCTAGGAACTGACATGTTCCACTTGTACTCTTCTTATCAATTTTACAATCGGTAAAATCTGCATCAGAATAACCAAATAACTCAAAGGCTATTCTTCCAGGATAGAATAATCTTAAGTTTTGTATACCTAATAGGTATCTAAAGATGCGCTTAACAGCAGTCACATGTAATTTTTTAGGATTAGCTTAAAATCTGGCACACATGCATACACTAAACACGATATCTGGTCTACTAGCAGTAAGGTAAAGAAGGGACCCAATCATACATCTGTTTCGCTTTTGCTCTACTGCCTTACCATTTTCATCATTGTTAAGCTTTATTGAAGGGCACAGTAGTGTTCTCATAGGTTTTACCTTTTGTATATCAAGCATCTTCAACAAATCTCTTGTGTACTTGGATTGATTCATGAAATTTCATCATGTGTTTATTTGATTTGAAGTCCAAAGAAGTAATTGAGCTCACCTATCATGCTCATCTCAAATTCGCTCTGCATACACTTTCCAAAATCCTTACAAAAAGTTTCATTAGTTGAGCTAAAGATAATATCAACTACATATATTTGAACAACAAGCATATCTTCTCCTTGAGACTTGATAAAAAGAGTTGTATCAACTTTTTTTTTTCTTGAAAACTCATTTTTTATCAAAAATTTGCTAAATCTTTCATACTAAGCTCTTGGTACTTGCTTCAAACCATAAAGAGTTTTGGTAAATTTGTAAACATGGTTAAAAAAATCAAGATTTTCAAAGCCAGGAGGTTGTTTCACAAAAATATTTTTTGAGATAAAAACATTTAAAAAAGCACTTTTGACATCTATTTCATAGAGTTAGAAATTTTTAAAGTATACAAAAGCAAGTAACATCCTAATGACTTTAAACCTAGTCACATGAGTAAAAGTCTCATAAAAATCGATATTTTCTTCTTGATTGTAACCTTGTGTTACCAATCGAGTTTTGCTCCTAATAATTACTTTATTCTCATTTATTTTATTTCTAAAAATTCATTTTGTACCAATGATAGAGTGTTCCTTAGGTTTTGGGACTAAAATTCAAATTTTATTCCTTTCAAATTGGTTTAGCTCTTCTTGCATAGCTAAGATCCAAAACTCATCGTTTTTAACTTCTTCAAAATATTTTGATTCAGTTTGGAAAAGAAATGCTAAATTACCACAAATACTATGTAGAGAGGATCTAGTTTTAATACATTGGGATAGGTCACCAATGATCAAATTTTTTGGATGACTATGAACATATCTCCATTCTTTAGGAAAATCTAAATTTTCTTGATTTGAAGCACCAGCAGACTGTTAGACTTCATTTTGTTACTCATTTATAGCTTTCTCACGATTTAGTTCTTCTTGGTTCTTGATAAAGATGCCCTCAACACCATTTTCTATGTCAACCAAGTTTTCATCAAAAAAATTATTGGAAGAACCGAGATTAGCTTCATAAAAAATATGTATAAACTCTTCAACAATAAGGGTCCTTTTGTTGAAAACTCTATAGACTTTACTAGATAAAGAATAATCTAGAAAAATACATTCATCAAATTTTGTATCGAAATTGTCTAAAAGTTATTTGTTGTTATTCAAAACAAAATATTTGCACCCAAAGGCATGAAAATAACTGATATTCGATTTTCTTACATTCCATAGTTTATATGGGATTTTCTTGAAAGAAGCTCGAATCATGGCTTTGTTCATGATAAAATAAGCTGTGCTTACAACTTCACCCCAAAAGTCTCTTGGTATATTATTTTCACAGAGTTTGGTTCTAACCATTTCTTTCAAAGTCCTATTCTTTTTCTAAAAAACTCTATTTTGTTGAGGAGTTCTAAGAGTAGAGAAGTTATGGTTTATACCACTTTCATCACAAAATTTTTCAAAATTTTTGTTTTCAAATTCTCTACCATGATCACTTCTGATACTTGTAATTTGGCAACATTTTTCATTTTAAATTCTTCGAGACAGTTTTGCTAAAGAAACAAAAACTTCATCTTTATGAGCTAAGAATAGTACCTAAGTGTATCTAAAGAAATTATCAATAACAACAAAAGTACATCTCTTGCCTCCAAGTCTAAGAGTCCTTGTTGGACTAAACAAGTCTATGTGTAATAGTTGAAAGGAGCTAAAAGTAGAAATCATATTTTTAGATTGAAAAAAACTTCTAACTTGTTTTCCTTGTTGACATGCGTCACAAACTTTATTTTTTTCAAATTTTATTTGAAGTAAACCAATAACCAACTCCTATTTCAAAAGTTTTGAAATCAAGTTTGTGTGTACATATCCAAGTCTTCTATGCTACAACTAACTATTATCATTCAAGGTAGCTAAGTACTTAGTGTCATTTTTGAAAAGTTCATTTAGATTGAAAGTATAAACATTTTCATGCCTATGACCTTCAAAAATAACTTTGTTGTCAATTGAGTCTTCAATAACACACTTAGAATGATCAAAGATAACCTTGTGGTCTTTGTTACAAATTTGGCTTACTATTGTCACTAAACATACTAAGAAGGTCATGCTTCAAACCATCAACAAGAAAAATATTTTCAATAGAAGAGGAAGGAATTTTACCAATATAGCCAATTTCTATGATTTTGCCCTTACTATTGTCACTAAATGTCATAAATCCACCATCTTTAGGCTCGAGGGATGCAAACATTGATTTGTCACTTGCCATGTGTCTTGAGCAGGCACTATCAAGATACCACATCCCCTCATTAAATGAGGACTTGAGACATACCTGCAAAGAGAATCAATGTTTGAATTTTGGTACCCAAACTTTCTTTGATCCTTTGGTGTTAGTTCCATGTGGGTGTGTTCCCTTTAGAACCCAAACCTTTTTGACAGGTAAAATAAGAGATTTTGTACGTGGACTCTTATATTTTGTAAAATAAGAGATTTTGATAGGTAAAATAAGATCATCAACTTTTTCTTTTAAAGTTTGGTTTTCATCTTTCAAAGACAAAATCTGTTTTGATAGAAAAAGCTTTTCATCATTTAAAGTCTCAATTTCACAAGATGATGAAAGAACTAACTTTTTAAGAATTGAATTCTTAGCACCAATTTTTCTTAATTCATCATGCAAATCTTCAAATGCAATTTGTAATTCTTCTAAAGAGAAATGGTCATTTGTTATCTCATCATCTTCTTTGGCCATGAGGCAAAGATTAGTAACTTTATTTTTTTTTTCATCATTGGAGCTGCTATCATCTCTCTCACCCTATGCAGCTAGCATAGCCTTTTTGAATCCCTTCTTGAGTTGGCGACACTCGGCTTTCACATATCCAAGCTTCTTGCATTCATAACATATGATTTCATATTTCTTGTGATTATTCTTGAATTTGCTAGACTCTCCCATGAACTTGTTGAGTTCTCCTTTGTACTCATCTTTCTTGAAGAATCTTTTTCCTCCTTATTTCTTATGTTTAAGAGACATTTTGAACTTTCTTGTAATGAGGGCTAAATCTTCATTTTCGTCACCAGTGGATTCTTCATCAAATTTCTCATCAAGAGTGGAGGACTTGAGGCAATGCTCTTCTTCTTTTTGTTGTCATCTTCTTCATCCACCTTCATATTCATCTCATGAGTCATGAGTGATCCAAGAAGCTCCTCCAAACTAAGTGTATTGAAGTCCTTAGCTTTTTGAATGGCAGTGACTTTAGCTTTTCAACTTTTAGGCATGCACCTAAGAATCTTTCTTACCATCTCTGCATTAGAGTAAATCTTTCTAAGAGATTTTAATTTATTTATAATATCTGTGAATCTAGTAAATATTTCAGAGATAGTTTCATCATGCTTCATTTTAAACAATTCATAATTATAAACTAGCATGCTCATCTTAGATTCTTTGACTTGATTGGTTCTCTCATGGGTAACCTCAAGTCTATCCCAAACCTCCTTGGAAGTGTCACAGGTAGAGATCTTATTGAACTCATTGGTGTTAAGAGAGCAGTACAAGAGATTCATGGCCTTGGCATTTTTTTGATTCTTCTTTATGTCATTTTCAGTCCATTAATTTTCAGGTTTAGAAACAATAGCTCCTTTAACAGTCTTAGTAGGTCTTTTGGGTCCATTCATGATAACCCTTCGTAGGTCACTATCTACGGCTAAATTTAGATTCTCATTCTAGCCTTTCAATAATTATAATTTATTTCATTGAACAAAGGAGGTCAGTTGGTGGACTGACCTTCAGATTGAATAGGTCAAATACTAGTAGTTGCCATGAAAACTCTTAGATGGTTAAGTAAAAAATAAGAACTCAAGCTCTAATACCAATTGTTAGTCCTGGGTAATCCAAGAGAGGGATGAATTGGGTTTTAAAACAATAATAACAATTTTGAAAACCTGTTTCCAAACCTTTTAATTTTTTAAACGAATATAGCAAGAATATTAAGAAATAAGGCAATAAAGAAATTAAAGAGGTTAAGGAGAGAGAAATTGAACCGAACACCAAGATTTATAGTGGTTTAGCTTCTTCCAAGCCTACGTCCACACTTCAAGACTCTCCTTGAAAATTTTCACTAAGATAGAATGTTTCACGAGTGCATTCAAAACATTTTACAGCCTCAAGACGATCGTACGAAAATAACTCTTATTTTCTTATAGTCACTCTTGAGCTCTTATTTGAAGAGTATCACTCTCTCACCCAGCATTTATAGCATTTTAAAATAGTAAAAACGCGCTTAATCATAAATAACACCTTTTTAATGCAAAAGAGTCTAGAATCCTACCATATGGAGTTAGAAACTCGAAACTTTAACAACCGGCATAAAACCAAAGTCGCCAAAATGAGATTCTACTTGGATGAAGGTGAAGCTCTCGGCAAGTATATCGACAATCTAACATCACAACGCTAAAAATCGGGCCCGAAGCAAGCCAAAAGCTAGAGATAAGGCTAAGGTTTTTGTTTTTCTCTATATAAGGGAGAGAGGAAGCTTTGGCACACAAACCAATGCCACTAGCCAACTCAACATTATCTACCCACGACAAACCATTCAATCGGTCTAAGGACCGATCGAGTGGTCCTGCCCAGAAGGTTACCAACTTTCTACTGCAATGCTCAAACAGGTCTGGGGTTGATAATATCGTGCATTTTTAAGCTACCACATACATAGAACCACATAGAAATAAATATTTCTATAACAACCAACCGCAATATATTACACGTAGAAAGTATATTACAAAAACTAAAGAAGTCAAGCCTCACAACTCTTCCCCCTTAAGAAATTTCGCTCTCGAAATTCGTTACATAGTCAAGAAGAAAACAACTCTGGGTACCTAGCACGGACTTCAGACTCAAGCTCCTATGTAGTTTTCTCGACATCGTGATAAAGCCACAGAACCTTGACATAGGAAATAGTTCTCCCTCTCAACACTTGTTCCTTCGTATCCAAAATCCTCACAAGTTGCTCCTCAAAAGAAATGTCCTCGTCCACCTGCAACTCAGCCCAATCCATGATATGTGATGGGTCAGGCTCGTATTTTCAAAGCGTGAAAACATGAAACACATTGTGCACATATGACAACTGAGGAGGTAAAACCAGACAGTATGCCACCTCACAATTCCTCTCAAGGATTTTTAAGGGCCTAATAAAGCGCGGCGATAACTTTTCGCTAAAGCCAAATCTCATTAAACCTTAGCGTGGCGAAACCTTTAAGAACACATGGTCTCTCACCCCAAACTCCAAAGGCCTCCTCCTTCAATTCGCGTAATTCTTCTGACGGCTTTGGGCCGCCATCAAGCGTTGGCGAATCATGGTAATCTTTTGCGTTGTCTTTCGCACTAAGTCGGGTCCCAATATTGCTGCTTTTCCCACATCTGTTTAACATACCGGTGACTTACACGGTCTGCCATACAAGGCCTTGAAAGGCACATCCTAATACTAGACTGATAGCTATTATTATACGCAAATTCTTCCAACTATAGATGATCCTACCAAAAATCCTAAAAATTGAGTACACAAGCTCTCAACATGTCCTCCAAAATCTGTATAGTAGGCTTGGTTTGACCGTCCGTCTAAGGATGAAAAACAGTGTTGAAAAGGAAATTCGCTTCCAAAGTTGACTGAAGATTCTACCAAAAGCGTGATGTGAAACACAGGTCTCAGTCGAAAACAATAGATACAGGCACTCCATGTGTTGGAGGCAAAGCTGCCAAGATCTTTATTTTTTCAAATGATTAACGAAAAAAATTAACTGGATGGGTAATCGCCAAAACGGGCTCCAGATAAGAATTTTGATGACGAACGATCAAAATAAAATTCGTGCATCCGAAGTTAATTTAGAAGAATACCTTTTTATCGATTGAATCTTCAACTACAATTTGAATCCGAGTTGAAGCTCCTGTCAGATCTTCCATTGTATTCCCTTATGCGATTCTCGGATATAGTGTGGGTTATAATCTTTCGAGAACTCGTACCGGCAGAATCAAGACTGCTTTAGTCTTAGAAGACAAGTTATCAAACTGGTTCACTCTACCCGCATATATATATGGCTACAGTAGAAATTTTGGGAGTAATTATGAGTAAGACTTTCTGTGGAACACAGACACGTATCAGCAGTTTCTACAATTAAGCAAACCTCATAGTAATATCTACAATTATAGAAAATCAGCACCGATTTCTGCAATTTTCATAAAACACTGAATTACAGTTCACACCACTAAAGAACTATAATTGCACTCCTATCCATAATCTCAAGACCATATAGTATTGAGCTCATGTTATTAAATGTTTACTATTTCTCCCCACATTAAGATTTTTGATACCCGTAAATTAAATTTAATTACTGACAATTTAATTTAATCGGTATCTTGATATTTCTTAAACCTTTCTGCTTAACTTATTTGACCGCCGGATAAATAAATTTACCTGTACGGTTTGGCCCGGTCAAAACTTATAAGCTTCCTTAATGGGTTATCGTCAATCCCGATTTTTCGGGACGTGAATTCCGTCAATAATTAATATTCTCCATATAAATAATACCGTTATGCAACTCACCGAAAATATAGACCTATATAAGATTGCACCCTCTAATGAATCAAAACAACAAATATTAAATATACGTAAATCAATAATTATTTTAAGATTTAGAGGATAGCACTATTCATAATAACCTTGGGGTATAAATTAATTTATATAATCAGTACAAAATTAATTACCCCAAATGTTCCGTTCAATACACACAAAGTGTACTAGTATAGAGAGTCGAAACAATAGACGACGCTATTATCTGTTCTCCATAATCAAGACATGTCTACTAAAACTCTGTGTTACAGTCGTACTGATGGTATGTCCATTTCCATCTAAATTGTGAACATAAAATTTATATTCTGCAAGAACCTAAAATTCGATCTTCTGTGTGCAAGTCGTACTCTACGCACCAGATTAAATACTATACAGAATATCGGATATTAATGCATAACATTAAAAAAAATGATATACATACATTACTCATAAAAATTCTCATAAAATAAAAAATTAATTTTATTAAAAAATAAAATTAAATATTAAAAATTTAATTTTAATTATACCAACCATAATAATCTCCCACTTATACTCAAAACCATGCTGCCCTACATCTGACTCACATGCCCTCTACATAACTATCAAAAGTCTTAGCCGGTAAGCTCTTTGTAAAAGCAACTACAAGATTGTCTTCTAATGCAGTTGTGGTCACAGCAATATCACCTCTCTGTACAATTTCTCGTATTAGGTGATATTTACGCTTAATTTTCTTGCCTTTAAAATGGACCCTTGGCTCCTTCGAGTTTGTAATCGCTCTGCTATTGTCATAGTAAAGTGTAATAGCCGACTAAACTGAAGGTACCACATCTAAATCCAACAGGAAGTTCCTGAGCAAAACGGCCTCCTTGGCTACTTCAAACGCTGCCACATTCTCGGCCTTCATGGTGGAATCAGTAATGCAGGACTGTTTGATACTTCTTAACTTATAACGCCACCTCCTAAGGTAAACACATATCCTGAGGTAGACTTACAAAAATCCCTGTTAGACTGGAAATCTGAGTCTGTGTACTCTAAAGGTACTAGACTGTCTACCTGGTAAATCAACATATAATCCTTAATCCTTTTTAGGTACATGATTACATTCTTTACTATAGTCCAATGCTCCTGTCCTGGGTTAGACTGATATCTGCTAACCATGCCAACGGTAAAGTAGATGTCAGGTCTAGTGCAAAACATAGTATACATGAGGCTTCGTACTGTCGAAGTATAAGAAACTACCTTCATCTTCTCTATCTTATCAGGTGTCTTAGGACACTGATTCTTGAATAGAGTGATTTCATACCTGAAAGGGAGAAACCTTTTCTTAGAATCTTGCATGTTAAAACGAGCAAAGATATCATCAATGTATTTTGCTTGTGATAAGCCCAACATCATTTGTTTTCGATCTTGCACAAGCTTGATCCCAAGGATGTGATTGGTTTCTCCCAAGTTCTTTATACCGTACTACCCAGATAACCATACTTTAAGCGTAGATAATGCCCCCACATCGTTTTTGATAAGTAAGATATCGTCTACATAATGTACTAGAAAGATCACCACGCTTCCGTCATGCTTCTTATAAACACATGACTCATCTTGACTTTGATCAAAACCATAAGACTTAATGGCTTGATTAAATCGAGTGTTTCAAGATATCGATGCCTACTTAAGTCCATAAATAGATCTCTTAAGCTTACACAACATGCGTTCCTGGCCCTTTGTAATTAATCCGTTTGGTTGTATTATATAAATACACTCGTCAAGACTTTCGTTAAGGAAAGCTGTCTTGACATCCATTTACCAAATCTCGTAATTGAAATGAGCAACAATGGATAAGAGAATCCGGATAGACTTAAGCATGGCTATCGGCGAAAATATTTCCTCATAATCGATCTCTTCTTTTTGAGTGAACCCTTTAGCAACAAATCTAGCTTTGAAGGTTTCAACCTTTCTATCTGCTCCTCTCTTTCTCTTATTGTTCTACTTGCATTCAATGAATTTTATTCCTTCGAGTGGTTCTACAAGTCCCAGACTTGATTGAAATACATAGATTTCATCTCTAAATTCATAGCCCTTTGCCAAATATCTGCATCTTTTTCTTGAAGTGCTTCATTGTAGTTACAGGGCTCGGTATATAGTTATGTCGGGATCTTGTCAAAAGACTCTCCCAAGAATATATACTGGTTAGGTTGATGAACAATCCTCCCACTACAACGAGGCACTACTTGTATTTGTGTACTAACAGTAACAGGTTGTGCAGAATCAGAACCCTGTTCTTAATTTGCACTTGTCCCGATAATCCTCCCACTACGACGAAGTAATGGGATCTTAGTGACTTATTTTTTCATTCTAATGGTATTTTCTCTTAGTTCTTCCAGAACAATATTACTTTTAGGCTTATGATCCATAATATAATTTGTTAGCCCAAGGGTTTTTTAATTTGATTTTGATGATTTTCTTAATTCATTTTCTAAGAATAAATGGTTTTAAATGGATAATATTTTATATTTCTAAAATAAAAGTGTTAACACATTTTGAACAAT
>JAULJZ010000021.1:4029925-4072547 GCA_032270985.1 Heliamphora pulchella | reverse complement strand
TTTCTCTTTTCTCTTTCATATTTTCTAAGAATGGGCAAACTACGAATATTGGTTTCGACGCCAGAGGCCATGCGAACTTTCCAGTGTCGATACCAAATTCTAAACGATATTGAAATAACTCTGGCCAATCCTGATGATTCACATGAAGGGAATTGAGAAAAGATTCCCCTTCCACTAGTTGTTATAGTGGAAGGAGAGTTCGGTTCCCACCCCACCCACTTCTTCGCCGAACTCTTCATCATTAAAGAGTTAGCCCTATGCAAGTATCCTCTAATATGTTTAGAGTGATCATGGGGTTGGTTGAGCTAAACTGTATCCTAGGTACCAATCTGGGTATCTGGGATATCGTGTATTGCTACAACATGTTTCAGCATTCGACTGGCTCTTATTATCTCAAAGTAAAAAGGGCAACTGAAAAGCTTATGATCGAACTACCAAACTTCGGCAAGGACGTGAATGATGATTTCGTCTATGTGACTGAAAACTTCGAGTTTGATCCTGGTGAAGAACACGACATCTTCACTATCCCTTAGAAAAACAGTCGTGGCCCTAGTAGTGTCATCACCACTTATTTGCCTCTATGTCTCACCCATTATGTTATGCATTGTAACATTTTTTGCTTCTTCCGTGTAGGTGAGATTGCTAACAACCGTGCTCGTGGTCCTCTGTCAACGTCCACCTTAAGATCTAGAAAAGGTGTGGGCGTACAAGGAATTTCCCGAACAGAGAGGGTTAGGTTGGGCTGCCCATATCCTGCTGAAGTATATCCCAACCTACAGGAGCTTTATTAGGCCGAACACCTCAGGAGTTCGGGTTGCCGCTGCTGCCTTAGATCCAGTCGAGGTTTCGAAAGTCGTCGTTCTTCCATTCACAAGGCGGAGAGGCAAGTGACAGTTGCACAGCCACCACTTCTATTTGACGAGCCTGGGCCTTCATCCCTGGGATATACTATCATTTCTTCCTCCTCCTCTTCTGTTGAGACATCCATTTTTTATGGCATCTTCGAGATAGCATAAAAAAAGGCCCCCACCGCTAACCTTAGTGAGTTCCTCACCCTTGGGGGCTCAAAAAGAAAAGTCACCCTTGTGCCTGCAACCCAAACAAACCTTGCCTGCCGAGCTAACTGAGGGGGCTACCAAAGTTTCCAAGGCCTCGTCCCAGCCCTCATTGAAGAGGCTGAAGAAGACTGGGGCTCCCCCCAAAGGAAAATGGGCAAGGCAAGGGGAAGGAAAAGGAGAAAAATGAGAAAAGGATGACAACAATTGATGCCGTTGGGGGAGTCAAATAGTGGACCCCCAAACTGAAGAGGGGTGATCGATTGATCACCGTTGACGAGGGGGTTAAGTCCTCAGAAACTGCCTTTGCCATATGCAAGGCATTATTACTTCCCCGTGACTTGGAAGAGGTCCGGAAACTCCACTATGAGCACCTCGTTAAGTCATCCATCCGATACTCCATCCAGGTACCTTTCGGACTCTTTCTTCGATTATTTTCTTTTACTTCCCTTTTTTGTTCGTCCCTAACCCCTTTTGCTTTTCTTTTGTGTGCAGAGTCTCCAACGGTTGGTGGCGGCCATGGAGAGAGTTAAGCAATGGGAGTCTGAGCTGGTCCATATATGCGAGAAGAACCACTCCTATCTCTAACAACTAGCCCAATTGGAGGCCAACATCTGAGCAAAAAACAAGCTTCTCGAGGCTACCCAGGCTCGTCTGTCCGAGCTAGAAGTCAAGGACCTTGCCTGGCAGAGGCAGCTGAAGGAGAAGGAAGATGCCCTAATTGCCTCCCAAGCACAGCTCGGCAAGAATAAAGCTCAGCTTACCTAAGCAAAGGTGGAGGTCTCTAAAGCCTATTCGACGGGGGTCGCCGAGGCAACTGAAGACATTATCTTCGAATTTTCTTTGGAGGCAGCCCTCAAGACTGCTGGGGTTGAAGCCTCCTTTCCCTTGTATTCGGAGGTCCCATTGCCCAGCAAGCAAGCCGAAGAGGAAGGTGTCGAGGATGCAGCCGTTGAGGAGATTAGTGGCCCTTCTGCTATTGTGGAAGATGGTGCAATGGCGCTTGAGGCAGCGAAAAACATTCAAGCCGAAGTGGGCACCCCCGTGCAAACTAAGGAAGAATTTTTGAAAGAGCCCTGAGCCTTTTCTTGCCCCCACCCTTTTTTGTAAGGCCTTAGTGGTTTTTTCTTTATTTTGAATCTTGTATTGCCCGTTGGGGCTCTTACTTTGTAGCTTTGAGGGTTTCAGCCTCTCCTTATTTAATAAAGATCTTGTTTTGCATTTTCGATCCTACACCATTCTGCGTACTAGTATTTTACTTAGCCGTTTTAGACTTAGTTATTTTATACAGTTATTTTATACTAAGTCTGAGACTTAGTATTATTTTTTTTGCTTTCCTTCCTCAGTTTGGAATTTGGGCTTCCATACTAAGGGCTAAATATGTTTGAATAATATTTAAACTTAACTTTTTTAGGCTTTTTCTTCTTAAGTATGGGATTGAACTTTCATACTTAAGGATAAATCTGTTTGAATAAATTTCGAACTTAACAGTTTTAGACTTTTTCTTCCCAAGTATGGGATTGAACTTCTATACTCAAGGCTAAATTTGTTCGGATAAATTTTGAATTTAGCTTTTTTTGGGCTTTTTCTTTCCAAGTATGGAATTGAACTTCCATACTCAGACTAAATCTATTCGGGTAAACTTCAAACTTATTAACTGGAGGGTATGGTATTTGTGCCCCCTTAGTTTTTGTAAAGAAGATTATTCGGTAAAAATTTTGAATAATAATTTGAAAGAGGAAAATTCTTATCGAGCAATTGTGTTTTATTGTCAAACTAAAAAATTACAAAACTGAAAACTTAAAAATAAAATTTACGCAAGTTATTTGCGTTCCATGGCCTTGGGATGGGCTTGTCATCTGTGTCTTCCAAGTTGTAAGCCCTAGTTCCTATCTTAGAAGTGACTTTGTAGGGACCTTTCCAGTTCGGCTTGAGCTTCTCATAAACAGGGCCCTTCATGTAACCAAGAACTTTTCTTAGGACTAGATCTCATTCGCCGAACTTGCAATGTCTAACCATTTTGTTGTATCCTCTAGCTAAAATTTGTTAGTAGAATGCCAATTTAATGGCTGTCATTGCCCTTCGTTCTTCAGCCAGGTCTAGGTCCATGGCCAAGGCTCGCGCATTTAGCTCGGGCGTACTGACTTCTGTTTGGATTGTTCGCAATCCGACCTCTAGAGGTATCACTGCCTCTACTCCATAAGCTAAGAAGAAGGGGGTCTCCCCCATGGACCTCCTTGGAGTTGTTTGGTATATCCATAATATTGAGGGGAGTTTCTCCACCCATCTCCCCTTGGCAGCTTTTAACCTCTTCTTGAGCCCATTGATGATGGTTTTATTTGTGGCCTCTGCATGCCCGTTGCTTTGTGGATAGGCCGGGGTAGAGAAGTAATTCTTGATTTTTAAGCCCGAGCAGAAGCTCTTGAATACCGAACTGTTGAATTGAGTGTCATTGTCAAAAATAAATAATTGCTCGGGGTATGCCGAACTGAGTAACAATATTCTTCCATGTGAATCTTTTGACATCAACGTCTCTGATGTTGGCTAAAAGTTCTACCTCAATCCATTTAGTGAAATAGGCTGTGGCAACAAGCAAGTACTTTCTGTTACCTGTGGCCTTTGGGAAGGGTCCCACTATGTCAAATCCCCACTATGCAATGGGCCATGGGCTGGTTAGTGGTGAAAGGTCTTCGACGGGCACATGTATATTCAAACTGAATCTTTGGCACTTCTCCCACTTTTGGACGTATTGCTTAGTATTTTTCTGCATGTAAGGCCACCAATAGCCTTGAGAGATTGCTCGGTAAGCTAAGGATCTCTCGCCTGTATGGCTGTCACAAATTCCTTCATTGATTCTAACAGTAGATCCTGAATTTTGTTTGAATGTACGCAAAAGAAGTAGGGGCCAGTGAAGCACTTCTTGTAAAGGTTCCCCAAACTCAAAACCCAAAATCGAGCTGCCTTTCTTTGTATCCCTCGAGCTTCCCTTTGGTCAGATGGAAGCTCATCCTTGGTCAGGTAATTCTTTGTGGAATTCATCTAGCTTGGTCCCAGCTCCGAATAGAAGACCTACTTCTCTTCGGAGGGGACCATACTTGGTTGCTGGAGGGTCTCTACAGTAATTACTCTTTTCTTTTCAGAACTTACCGTTGATGCGAGGGATGCTAAAGAATCTACATGGCTATTCTCCTTGAACGAAATCTTTGTGATCTCATAGTGTGGGATGCTCTGGGCTAGCTGCTGAGCCAGCCAAATATATGCCTACATTCTATCATCTCTAGCTGCATACTCCCCCCTAAACTAGTTAACAACCAGTTGTGAATCACAGTAGATCTTGACCTTCTAGGCTCTTAATTCTCTGATATCGCAAAGTCCAACTAGGAGTGCTTTATATTCTACCTCATTGTTTATAGCTTGAAAGTCAAGCCAAACTACTCTTTCTATGAGGATCTTTTCAGGGCTATAGAGCACCACGTCTGCCCGTGCTCCCTGGTTGCAGGAGGAGCCATCTACATGCAATCTCCACACTGCTTCAGACGCATCCTCCTTTAAGTCTTCTTCTCGTGAGACCTATTCGGCGAATTGCCCATCGTTCCTAGCCGAACTCTCTTCTTGGCTAAATTCGGTGATAAAATCGGCCAACACTTGACCTTTTATGGCAGTCCTAAGGGAGAATGATATGTCATGCTCCCCAAGCTCCACAACCCATCTCACTACTCTTCCTGAGAAATCTTCTTTTCGAAGCAATGCTTGAAGTGAGTATTCGGTGATTATCTTGATCGGATGAGCTCTAAAGTAGTGGATTAACTTTCTTAATGCAGAGACAAGGGCCGAGGCCAATTTTTCTAGGGGCAGATATCTTGTTTCTAGATCGAGGAGAACTTTGCTCACATAGTAGATTGGCCACTAGACTTTATCTTTTATCTTTAAAAGAACAACACTGATAGCCCGAGTTGACACTACGAGGTATAGAAATAGTGTTTCTCCACTGCTCGGTACCGTCAGTAATGGTGAGGAGGAGAGATAATGCTTCAGTTCGGTGAGGACTTGTTCACACTCTTCATCCTATTTGAAGTGATTCCCCCTCTCATTGCTTTGAAGAATGGACAGTACCGATCAAATGCTCGACTAATGAAACGGTTAAGGGCTGCTGCCATCCTGGTGAGCTTTTGTACTTCTTTTAAATTCTGGGGGCTTTTTAGGTTTTGGATTGCTATAATCTGTTCGGGGTTTACTTCTATCCCCATGTGAGTCACTAAAAAGTCTAAGAACTTTCCAGAACTTACATCGAAGGCACACTTGGAAGCGTTGAGCCTCAGTTTGTAAGTTTTGAGGATTTCGAAGGTCTTCTTTAGATCATCCAGGTGCTTGTTCGGACACTTGATTTTCACCACCATATCGTCAATGTAAACTTCCATAGTACGACAGATTAATTCCCAAAACATCTTGGTTGCGACTCTCTAGTAAGTGGTCCTTACATTCTTTAACCTGAACGACATCACCCGATAATAATATATTCCTCGAGGAGTAATGAAGGTTGTCTTTTCCATGTCCGGGGGGTATATTGCTATATGGTGGTACCCTCAGTATGCGTCAAGAAAGCTCATCCTCTCATGCCTCGCCGTTGAGTCGACAAGTTGGTCTGTTCGAGGGAGGGGGAAGCAGTCCTTTGGGCAAGCCTTGTTCAGGTCGGTAAAGTCGACTCACACCTGCCACTTACCATCTTTCTTCTTGACCACCACCATGTTGGCTAACCAGCTTGGGTAATAGATCTCTTTAATAGCTTCTGCTTCTTTCAGGCGCTGCATCTCCTCAATTACTACCATTGCATGATGTGGTGCAAACTTCCTAGGCTTTTGTATTACTGGCTTCTTCATGGGATCTACATTTAGCCAGTGACTTTTCACCTCGGGATCTATCCCTAGCATCTCGTAGGGTGTCCATGCAAAGATTTCTTAGTTTTTTCTAAGAACTCCATCAGCTCGGTTTCTTTCTATTTGGGTATACTAGTTATGAGCAAGAAGTACCAATCTGGATCCTCTTGGGAGATGCAGATCTTCTTTAAATCTTCAACTACCTTCTCTTTGGCTGTTTGGCTGTAATCATAGATGGTAGGGTCTTATCTACCTCAACGGTTTTTACCTCGGGATATTGTTCTATTTCCTTTACTGTGGCGAGGAAACATTGTCTCATTGTGCACTGGTCCCCATTAATCTCAACTATCTCCTTTCCCATTTGAAACTTGATGGATTGATGATAAGTTGAGGGGACAACCCCCAAGCTATGTATCTAAGTCCTTTCTACTATGGCATTATAAGTGGAGGGCTGATTAACAACTAAGAACTCAGTATTTATCATTGCTGGCCCTACTTTTACTGGTACAGTTATCCTCTCCACTGGTCACATGGGGTCTGAACCGATACCGATCAGAGGAGTCATACACCTCTTGAGTGCTGAGTCTTTCAACCCAAGCTTTTGGAAAAGACTGTAGTACATGATGTCAACCGAACTTTTCTGGTCCACCAGTATCCTCATCACGTCGTAATTGGTAATGCGTAGAGTCAGTACCAGGGTGTCATTGTGGGGGTGCTATATTCCCAAAAGATCGTCGTCTAAGAAGCTAACCCTTGCACTTGGTTTTAGCTAAAGCTCTCCTCTGTTTTTCGGTACTTTCCTTAATCCACCTTCATCGTGTGGGCTAGGGCTTAGCTTGATGCCGAACAACAGCTTGGGTGATCGACTTAGTGGTGTTATGGATCATCTTCACTACCCCAATAGGGGCCTCCCTTTGTTCGGGTCTTCGATCTTGCACTTGTGGTCTTTCTTCTTGCGCGATTTTTTTCAGTGTTAATGAACTCTAGAAAATGTCCTGCTCGGATCAAATCCTCCAGGTGTTTCTTAAATGTTCGGCATTCCCTAATCAAGTAACCATGATCTCAGTGGTAATGGCACTTTTTCTTTGGATCCCTTTTGTTCGGATCTCTAATCAACTTGGGCGGCCACTGAAAATAGGGTTTTATTTTTTATTCGGTTAAGGAGTTTATGTAGTGGTTCTTTGAATACCATTTGTAGAGCTTGGTAGGCTGTCGACTCATTTTTCTCCTAAGAATCATTCTTGGACTTCTGGTCCTTTCGCGCCTTATCCTTTCTTTCTGATTGTCTGACTGAGGCTACGCTCTACTCAGCCTGGCTAATATCCTCTTCAACCTTAACGTGATGTTCTATCTTCACCATTAATTCGAACATGGTGGACACGGCCTTTTTGGTCAGGGACTGCCTTAGACGGCTCTGTGGAGGCAACCTGAGCTTGAAAGAGGCCACGGCCAACTGCTCACTACAGTCTTCTATCTCATTGTACACTTTCCAATAACGTCAAGCATACTCTTGAATAGTCTCACCCTCATTCTTCCGAAGAGCGAGTAACATGTCAAAGTCTTTCGGCTGTCTACTGTTGATGATGAACCGAGCAATGAAAGACTTAGCCTATTGCTGCCAACTGACTACTGATCAGGGTGCCAGCTTATAGAACCAACTAAGGGTTATCTCTCCCAAATTGGATGGAAACATGCTGCAAAGAAGAGCATCATTCCCACTCTAAAGGGTCATTGCTTGTCTATACTGGAGAATATGGCTTACTGAATCTGCCTTGCCATCATACATCTCAAACTTGGTGGAGAGAACTTACGTGGTGGATCTACATTCTCAATTACTTCGGCTTGGGGCGAAACCAAGATCTGCTCTAGGGCCTTTCTCGCCACATCTTGTGCTGCTCGACCAGCGCCATGCAGCATTCTAGAGTCCATTCTTTTCTCCAACCACAATTGGAGGTCCTAGTTCGGGTATAGTTCGGCCCGAACTACCCTTTAAGGGTTTAGCCGAGTAGACTTAACCCCAATGGTCTCAGTTCGCCTAGAACTCCTTAGGCTCTCCTCAAGTGCCTTGCGTTTACGCCTTTGAGGATGACTTAGACTGTAAGATTCTGGGCTTTGTTCAGTTTCTTCTAGTTTAGGGCTCTCTCTCTACCTTACACGTGGATCTCTCTGGGCTTCTTGCCTTTGAATCTTTTGCCTGAGTTCCTCGATTTCTTTTTTGCATTGCTCTATTCTCTCTTCAAGATCATCAATGATCATATCACATCGAGCCAGCCTTTCCACCAGTCTCTCTTTTTCTCTTGAGGAGGGGGGAGAAGGTCGTTTTCCTCTAGAGCTTGTGGTAGAATAATGCAATCGCCTCCTATTATGTAAGGTATCATCTTTGCGCCTTCGAATCTCTGACGGGACTCTAGGCACCCTTGGTCATTTTGGAATGACCACTATCGATCTCTGAGAGACACCTTCGTGCCCCTCTTCGTGGCTTCCAGTAAATCTAGAAGGAGTCTGACTCATGATTCTATTGGTCCAGGATCGTCGTTCCCATAGACGGCGTCAAATTATGTGCGTTGTAAACTGGATGGCACAATAAGAACCAATAGAATTGGTTCAACCCTGATGATCCCGAATAGAACTATGAACCGAACTCCTCGTTGTCGAACTCACTGGATGCTGCACGTGGTGTTTCTGAACTCTTGCAAGATGAAGAACATTGTTAGTGCTTTCTAGCCTGATTTGACCAACAAGCATTCCGACGTTCAAGTTAGATTTCTCTCTAAGGAGTTTATAACCAAGAACTGGGTTAAAATTACATACCTAGGGGTATGGAGTGCTTCTCTTTATATAGAGGTCTATATTTGGGTAACTGAGTTCTCCTAAGACTTTGTCACCTATCTCCTCATTCTCGCTTATCTCAGGATTATCATTTGTCCTTTAACAATCCTGGTTGCTTTGGGAGACTAATTCTTTACTCCCCGAACTACCGTGGTAGGAGTGGAGTGCCTTTGGATTATCCATTTGGCCAGACCTTATCAAATTAAACTAACTTGTTTTGGGCTACCCTTTTTTGGGGTGTACTAAACTCATTGTGGGCAGGCTTCTTTAATCGGGCCGAACTAGTTGTGGGATGGCTTTACTGGGTAGTCCCAAGTGTCATTTTCTTTGGTTGGGCTCTAAGATCGTTATTTTGTGCGCCTCCAGTTTTAAATTAAAAAAATAAATTAGACAAAAAATAAAGTAATAGGCTATTAGTGACATTTTTCGTCTTAAAAGAAATTGTTCATTTTAAGTCCCAACGACCATATTTTTTTATGTTTTTTTCGACAGGAAATATTTGGGAATAAAAAAAAAAGTTTCTAAAAATTGAAAGAAAAAAAAACTCCAAAAAAAGGCATTAGGGGCTTATGAACATTGTTGAGTTTCAATGCGTAAAACACGTGAACATTGTTGGCGGAAAATAAAATAAAATAAAATAAAATAATTTAAAGGAATGTCTTTCTTTTTTTTTCTTTTTGATACGAGATAAACTTCACATTTTAAATAACGAAGCTGGGGGCAGCGGATTCGAACCCCAAAGTGGTGTTTCCACTGCGTAAAGTGTTTGATCTCCTCAGCATGAGGAAAACGTGTTTCTTTGCTGCTAAAGTATAAGCTTTCAGTTTGCAATTGATGTTTAACATGGCATTTGCCCCATTATTTTTAGAAAAGTTTTTAGATACAATGCATTTTTATACCTCATGAACACGACAGGACAGACTCCCAAATTAACACTTATTAGTCTCTATTTGATTTAGCTTTTTTTCAAAAGATATTTTGCATAAAAATAACTTAAAATACCCACCTGTTTGGCTTCCTACTATAATCACTTAGCTTTTTTTATATTTTTTCACATTTTTTTTTTACAAAAAAATCAAAAAGTTTAAAAAAAAGATAGGCCAAACACACACTTGGGCCATGTTTGTATTGGAAGATTGAATGGTGAAATTGGACTATTAATCTGGAGTAATTTTTGTATTCTATGTTTGGATGAAAAAAAATGTCTAAACAAATAATTAAGATCTAACAACTAATCATTTATATGAGAGATAACTAGTAGGAGGGGGAAGGGGAGATGGAGAAAAAAAAATTAGAAAGGGTAAAGAATTAGTTATGAGAAACTTAATTCCTTTCAATCCAACAAATAAATGAACAAACAAGGGGTGAATTAAGAAATGAACAAACAATGGAATCAATAGAGCAAAAAAGGTTTGGAGTTTAATTAGGATTTTATTTACAGTATTTAGATTGAACTAGAGTCATAAATTCATAAGAAATCAAACACATGTAGGGTTTAATTATTATATGTGGACTAAAATTTTTAGAATTTACCTATAAATAGTGACCTTAGGAATTTTAGTAGATGTGTAAAGAGTGATTTAAATTGGTAGAGATGTAGGGAGATGCAAAAAATATTGGGAGCACCAAAGTGACACTTGAGCGAAGAAATATGGTTGGTTTCAAGGTTCAGGATTTAAGTATTTTTGGTCTCATGATTGTGATCTCTACAATTATAGTAAATTATTTCACTTACTATCGATATAGGTAGATTGTACTCAACCACATAAATTCTTATGTAATTTTCTTTTTAGTGTTGCACGGTTGTCCTTTTGTTTGTATTTGAAAATTGATAATTAAATTCCAACAAACTAATAGAGAGAGAGAGAGAGATAGAAATGATAAAGAGAAGAAGAGATTAGCCATGGATAACTTAATTCCTTTTAATCCTTTCAAATAAACAAATATTGGAGTGGATGAAGAAAGTGATAAATACTTAAATGGATATTTAATTTTATAATTATTTGTTGTGAGAAACTTAATGTCTCTTAACTTATACTCCAATACAAACATGGCATTAAGTGTAAAGCCCACCGCATTTGTGAACGTGCATAGACCCCTATGGTGTAAAATGCACTATATGTAGGGGGATAGAACTAAGAGTTAGTTTAATTGTTTAAAGACAAATTGATGGATATATAATATCTTTGAGTATATAGAAAAATATAAAATAGAACGAATATAACTCTGGATATGTACGTATTACTGATAAATATCTTATAACATGTTTGTTTATGACCGGAGAATGAACATTGTATGTTTTTTTCAAGAATAGAAATTAATTTTTTATATTTACCCTCATCCAAATCTAATAATATCTATATTATCTTCAAATATCATTCTCACTTCGTTCACTGCACACCGATTTCAACCTTTTCCTGAACAGCTTCCTATGCAAACCGAACCAAATTTAAGTCCTTCTACACCTGGAGGGAAAATGAAACTGGTTTTACTATAAAAATAGTGAGTGCATTGGCCAACCATCAACAGACGCGAAGACCTGGGAAAAAATGAAATGTGATTAGGGCAAAAATGTCTTCTACTTGCAATGCATATACAATACCACCATCCACCCATTATATTATATCCAATGATTTGGAGGTCAATGAGACCCATCAAGATTTGGTATCACGTCCTATTTAACAAAAACAAACACATTATTTGTGGGACCCAAGAATATTATTTCATATTCCCATCTTTATATCTGTTAAACAAACAAACCCTAAGTGATGTCTACAGCCAGGCCATAAACTTGAAATGAATAGGAGAGCAATTTACTGGGCATGCAGGTAATGTTTACGGAGAATGTAGAAGAAAAGAAAGAGTTGATTCGAGCTCTTGCAAAAGACCGGAAACTTTCAGAACTTCCCAAGATCCCTCAGGTTAGTCTCTTTCTTCTTTCTACTTGATATTTTTTGGGTATTTAATATATATGCCTCCTTTACAGTATCATACATGTTCATGTCCTTAATCTCATATAAGGATTCAAACACCTTACAATTTGAATAAAGAGTATAATCACACGTTCTAAAAACTTAAATCTAAACTATTAGTAGTATTTGCCTATTTCTATATATATTATACTAGTTCTTTTTTATCTCTCACCAATGTGATATGAGTTATCCCACCCAACGCAGGCAACATTAATAGTATGGGGAGATCAAGATCAAGTCTTCCCATTAGAACTTGGCCACAGATTAAAAAGGTCCGTAGAAATCTTGGGCGTTTTCTGAATCGAGCCATTCTGTTAATTTACTGATTATCAATGTAGTGTGGTATATAAAGTTGGGTGGCTCTTGTTAATGCAGGCATTTGGGAGACAATGCTCAGCTGGTAGTGATCAAGAACGCAGGCCATGCCTTCATTGTGGAGAAGCCCAAGGAGTTGTACAAGCACTTAAAGACCTTCCTCGTCAATTCATCAGTCGTCCCTGCGACGACAACGAACCTCCATCTTCCCAATCTTCAGAACCAGAGCTCTCACTAGCTAACTAGCTAGCTGCATTGTTAATTAATGTTATCATGTAGCGTTCTGAATATCAAATGTTACGTACATATTGTATCGATTAATACGTAACGAGATATTGAATACTTGATACTAATATTTATTACTATATTAATCGGTGCTGTTTGATATTAACCGACTGTATCATTGGTATCAATACATATTTTGACATCAGAATTACTTAGAACCATCTTAACAAGAATGACGAACTAAATTATATTGACGACTACATTTTTCGATGGTCTGGAGCTAAGGTTTCAAGTATTAATTTTGTGCATTTTTAGTATGGTCCACGAAATCAATTGATTTTCAAACAATCTATTATTGGTGGCCAAAAGATCGAGTTCGCCAAAATGGTTAGTTCTGCTCTTTGTTCCTCCTTAAGTTTTATGTCTAATTTGGGTGGTTACTTATATTTCAATGTATAGATATTTGGTCAAATATTTTGATTGATTGGTATTGGTAGATATGTCATCTTCAAAGGCTGATGATTACTATAACAGCTTAATAATAAGACATTTCAAATAGTGAGACTTGAAGGCCCTCCAAAATATTCTGAAACTGATGAGTTGAAATCAACTTCTTGTAGTGTCCCAGCACCCTTTTGTATTTCAGGAAAATTTAGGTGCAGTTCAAGACAGATCAATGGGCACATCGATAAGGATCAATGACGGATCGATTCGTCTTTCAGATCGATCAATTGGTTTCGGAATCGCATTATTTAACTTATTAGGATTGCGGCCATTGATATATTAAGTGTTATTTTCTCTCATCATTTTTGCGATAAATATTATTTTTGTATTCTCTCAAAGAATTTAATGAAAACAGTGAATTCGTAGATGTAGGCACAACTTGCCAAACAACGTAAAATTTGTGACTTGTTCTTGTGGTTGTTTTCTTATTTGTTTTTATTTTTTTTTGGCTTTGCGTGATTCATATATCCTGTGAGTTGGATTATTTTTTATTAATCCCCAACAAAGGTAACGAGCCATATCAGTCCTGTGTCCTGTCCTGTAAAAGAAGAGGTTGCAGAAAATGATCAACCAATCGACCAAAAAATGAATTTTCCATCACCTTAGATAGCAAAATTATTCATCCATTTGAGAACAAATCTGATAAAGATCGATGAAGAGGGTGTCGTTTTGATCAAAAGCCGGCATGTTAGTGATCCGGGAGTTCGGAAACCAGAGTTCTTGGCCTCACCAAAGCTTAAACGTTCCTGTTTTAACCTGGAAACATGACCACCGACAAGAAGCACATCTCTCACTCAATTCGGCGACCAAATATGAATTTGTCGGAGGAGCTTGCTTTTACATGCCAATAGTGTTATCCAGTCTCTGAATTCTTCCTCAACAGTAGCTCACATCACAATCACAGGCGTTGGATTGAAAGTTATCCCGTCCCTCTCGCACTTCTCGAGTCTTCGATCTGTCAAGTTATCAAGAACTACAGGCGATGGTTCTACGTCGCACTGTCGAAAGATCTATTGATATCGGTGATACGGTTATCTATATTGTTGAATATCAGTATTGACTAATTCATTGATAAATATTAATATCAGAGGCTCAAAATACAAAAATTTTCAGTTTTGTGCCAATAATGTGTTTTTAATAGATTTTGCAGAGTTAGGATCGAAAAAGGTGAAAAGAGAAAAATAACATAAAATTGGAAGAAAATAGCAAAAAGGAGCAGTGGACATTTTCTTACAGACGACCGTCATGGCGCATATTTCAACAAAAGCTATTTCGTCCGAATGGGCGTTTGGACGAATTTTTCCAAAAATGTTGGCATCCGAGGAATCGGATGTTTTCCAGTAAACCAAAGTTGCAAATTTTTAAAAACTAAGTCAAAAGGAGTGAACATAGAAGGATCAAAACAGAACGAATCAAATATTCAAGAATTCAAGGCAAGAAGACGAATGACAGCTATGGTGATAGGGCTTGGGACCGAGACATTATCTAACTCTCGAGTTAACCATGGCATCACGAGCAGCTAATTTCTTTGTCCTTAGGGATTAATGAAACTCTAGCCGAGTACTCAGACCGACGCTGTTTTGATTTCAGTTTTCTTTCGTTTATAAATTTAATTGGTTGTATAACTTTCAGACTTAAGTTTTTACTAATGAGCTTTTTTGGATTAATCTAATTTTTTTTTTATTTTCAATGATTATGAATACGATGTTATACAGCTTTGCATATTACCATATTCAATAAAAAAAAGTGGAATAATTTTACGATTGGATAAATCGTGTCGAGTTCATAACAGACGATCCATGTCAACCAAAGAAAGGCTATGTTAGGTTTTCCGATTGAATATTTTTATCGGTAACCTAGTTCGAGCTTATTGCTAAAACGAGTTCGAGTTGAAAATGGAGAAGTAACTAAGTCTTGATGGGTGTGATTTATCTGGTTATGGTGAAATTAAAACCATAAAATTTTCCTTTTCATTTGAATCAAGTTTTTTGATTACTATTTTTAGTCAATCATTCTTCTAGATTTCAATCAACCAAACACAACTGTTCTTTTTCATATCGTGAAATAGATTTTTAATCATAAGGCTACGTAACTCAGCTTTATTGTCCTAATTGAAATAATACATGATCTTAACTGCTATTCTATAAAGTGTAGTAGTTTTTACCTAGGCTAAATAATTATTTTTTGTGCGATAACGATAATATTAAATTTTAAAATGACTGATATATAAAACTCTAGTGAGAAGTGGTGATGTAATAACTTGATTGTTCTCTATTTTTATTTCCATTTTTTGCAGTTCATATTACTTCTGGTTTTCTACAAAAGGTCTCCACAATCTCAACTTGTCCAGAAACAAAATCAGCACAATTGAAGGCTTTAGAGAATTAATTCGTGTCCAAACATGGCCCTAATGATCAAGGGGCGGAATCAAAAATTGTATACGAGGGAGTCCGAGAGAAAAAAAAATTAGAAGGATTTTCAAAAATTGATTTAATTTTTTTTAAAAAAAATTTAAAAGGCTAAACTTGAAAATGAAAAGAAAAAAAAGGCAAAAACTCTGAGCGAAGTGGAGTTACAATATTATCCATAGCTAGTATTGAAGCCGTGGATCCGATTGTCAAAAAAAAAATTAAATTACTTAGATGATTTGTTGAGAAATGAATATATTAATTATTTTGTTAAGTACAATATGTGATAGTATACATGATGATGATTATAAGATTTAATAAGTTGCACATAACACCAGATTTATGCATACAAGGTGTCTTATAATATGGTGCTCAAATTCTATTTTTGGGTAGTTATGGTGCTTAAAATTAATTATTATAGCATTATTGTAATTTCATAAAGTATAATTTTGATAAATAAAAAATTTAAATTATACAAATGTTTTTAAAATCTAAAAAGTGAAAGCGGGTTCAACCAACCAAAAATATCTACAAGCACACTCTATTGACACAATATTGGACAACTTTACACCACAAGGTGTAAAGTCCATCAAGTTTGTGTCAAAAGAGTGAGTTATTAGGTTTAGGTGTAATATAAGCAACAATTATTCAATATTTTTAGAATAATATTTTATTCAAATCACTAATGGCACTTCACATGTTAAATAAAATAATAATAAAAAATTGATAGACCACACTAAACACACTAACAATTGTAAAGTTGGAGCACCAACTAGACTTTTCATCTTTTGATAAAAATTATTTATTTTTTTTGTTCATTTTATCGAGATGATTCGACAAAAATAAAAAATTTAATCAAAAAATAAAAAAAATTTAGAAAAAAACAAAAATAAATAAGATTCTCAAAATTTAGCTCAAGCGTGGCCATATATAATTGACCATGTGTGGGGGCAAGTAATTCTAATTTTTTGTTTATTTTTTTTTATTTTTTTATTTTTTAATTAGATCTTTTTATTTTTTTTGATTGGATAAGAAAAACCAAAAAAAAAATTAAAATGTCTAATTAAATTTTTTATAAAAAATTACTAAAAAACTAAAAACGAAAGAAAAGTAACATGTGCACTCTCTTTTTATACAAATACACTTTTTTTATTTTTTATGTGAAATTCCCAAAAATAGCCTTAATTTTATAGTTGTGGTATGTGTACATTTAATATAAAATAGAAAGGTATTTTTATGACTTCATCTAATGAAGACAACAAAAAGAGATTGGAATTCACTTCCCAAAAATAAGTAACATATAATTTTACTTATTAATTATTTTTTATTTTTTATATTTTGATTAAGATTGTATACTTTTTTAGCTCGCCTCGATGAAAAAAATCAAAAAATACAATAATTTATTTAAAAATTAAAAAGATCACTAAAAACAAAAGAAAACTAATCTTTGCACTCCCTTTTTATACAAATATACTTTTTTTACTTTACTATGTGAAATTACAAAATAACCTTATTTTTATAGTTGTTGTATGTAAACGTTTAGGAAAATTAAATAAAGAATTATAAAATAGAAGAAGGCTCAGCACTAAGATCGATGAACATTTTTGTAACTTCACCTAAGAGCATCTCTAACTCAATACTTAATCTAAGAGGATTAAAATAATATTTTTTATTTAAAAAGTAATTATAAAAAATTATATTATTCATGTCAACTCCAACTACATTACTCTGTTTCTATTTCTATTTTTCTCCATATTATTCATTTCTCTTCAAAATTCAAATAGTTTTTACCTTCTCTCCAATATGAAAATTATTGTTTTTTTAGATTTTATTAAAATGTATTCAATAGGAGACTCTTTTTAAAGGTATTGTGGATATCTTTTCAATAGTACAAGATTTATAAAAAGTAAATATAAAAATTATAAATTTTACTCATTTAATGAATAATATGATTATTCTTTATATTTAGAGAATTATTTTCTAAAATTTTTTGGCACTCCAAATATAAAGACTCAAATTGTCATTCTCAAAAACAGAGAATTTTAGAGAATTGATTGGTGCAAATTTTTATTCTAAAATGAAGCTTTAGAGTGTGGGTTGGAATTACTCTAATGAATACAAAAAGAATAATGCATTTGTACCAAAAAAGAGCGTGGGAATCACTTTCCAAGATGAAAATAAATAATATATAATTTGATTTATTGACTTATTTTTTATCTTTTAAAAAATTTTCATTTTTTGGTTAAAATTTTTTATTTTTTCAGTTTGTTTCGATGAGAGAAGTCAAAATATATAATAGTTTGTTCAAAAGATATAAAAAAACTCACTAAAAATAAAAATAAATAAAATAAAATAAGTAAATAACCAAATAATTTTTTTTACCTTTTAGCTCGTCTAAATAGGAGTCAAGAAAAGTTAATAGTTTGATCAAAAGATTAAAAAATTCACCAAAAATTAAAATAATTAAAATAAAATAAGTAAATAAAAATTATTGTTTTCACTTTTTCAACTTCTTTAGATGAGAAGAGTAAAAAAGTGCAATAATTTAATTAAAAAATAAATAAAAATTACTAACAATAAAAATAAATCAACATTGCTCAAAACTGACAAATATTCAAAATATTTGACAAAATTATTGTTAGTAGTTTTTAATTTTCTATTATTAATTTTAGATGTAGATCATAAAATTTTTTTTAAATACTCACAAATTTCTATTACAAACTACAATTTATAAGCTACTGATTTCGCTGATCCAAACACCACCATTATGAAATCACATTTCTAGAAATAAAAATTGTGAAGCCTATGGATTAGAAATAAAATCTAAAATCAAATTATAAAAGCTAAAAGAATTGCGAAACGTCCGACCCGCCGGATTCGAACCAGAGCTACATAAGGATGGCAATCAGGAAATTCTCCAACTATAGTCCTCCGCTCTACAAACTGAGCTAAGGTCGGATCCTATAGTGAATTGACCATTTTTAATAGACAATTCAAAATTTGGAAAGATTTCACATCCCTTCTTGTTGAAGTGGAAAACATCTTTTTAGTTTATCCTGAAAAGTAGGCTGTTTTTATAGCATTTCTTTGAAAAATATTTATTAAAAATAATTCTCCAAATATATTTTATGTGCTCTCCGAAATCTAAAATGGAACATTTGTTTTTTTCGTGAACTTTCAGTTTTCACAGTACTAAACGCTCAAAAGTACAAAAATGGTTTTTTCTTTTTAAATATTGTTTAACCAAGCAAATAGAACAAAAATTTACTCATTTTTCATTGATCACCAAAAACATTTTTAATTGATTTTCAATTGTCGTTTCATCAAATATTACAAAAAAAAAAACTATCAAAATAAACGGAGATCATATGAAAGTGGTAATACCAAAGGTGGTTTAATAAATCTGTTCAAAAACTTCAGAAATGGCTTGCGATTCTCTATCTCCATCTTAAAGTACGAAAATACTAAATCATAATACCACAATTGGAGTGCATTGAGGATAGATTGTTTTGATGTAAAATATTTTATAATAAAAAATGTGTTTCATGTAACATAATATTGTAAAAAATAAATTTTTTGTTTTTGTTTTTGGTGTTTGGGTGATATTTGATAAATACTTTTATGAAAAATAAACATATTTTTTTTAATCAAAATATGCTAGTATCAGTGCCGCCACACCGTTATTGTCACAACTATCGCCATTACAATCGTGTCACCACCACTACCACCTTTGCCACCACTATCATTATCATTATTGCCACCATCTTCATCGCTTCCCCCATCTCTAACACTATCACCACTTTCACATCTGCCACCTCTATCTCCACCATTGCCACCCATCCATACCCACCATTGGGAGTATTGCTCCCACCACTGCTGCCACTACCACCGTCGTTGCCACTCCTACAACTATTATCATTATTATTGTCACAATACCACCACTACCGTCACTGCCCTGGCTGCCAGTACTCCGTCGTCCTACTAACGACCCAAGTGAACTTATGACCTATTAACTTGAATAAAAGATCTATCAACGCAGCCTAAATTACTTAAGCTCAAATTATTAGTGATAGTCCAAAAATCTTTTTATATACTAAACTTAATTTTATATTTCACCGATGTTAGATTGGATATCACAATATCTTCTACTCAAATACGCAACGTTCTCATCGCGTGATCCAAGTTCTCCTACTCAAATACGCAGCGTTCTCATCACGTGGTTCAAGTTCTTTCATTAGTTAAGATGTGGATAGCATCCCATTAGCGGGCATAGAACAGCCCATAAAGCGTACGCAAAATATATAACCTCAGGGCTTCTACCCTTTTCCGAGGCCTCTGCTCCTCTATTCACACCATCACAAAGTCTTGTATGAGAATCAGGATTAACTCTGATACCATTTGTAATGACCCAAGTAAGCTAATGACTCAATAATTTGAATAAAGAACCTAAAGAAGAAAATTTCTCCATATAATTACACAACTAAGCATTCTATAAATAACAGCAAATGAAACATCCTTAATTATTCTGTAATTATCTTCACAATGTAACTCATGTTTTGTGGTTGTATTAATAAACATTTAACGACACATAACAAGAGGTAAATAAAATATAACCGTATACTACTCTCTCTCTCTTTCCCTTGCTTCAGACTGTGTAATTACAGGGTCCCATGTATGCCTTACGGCTCCACAGGATTTGTGTGGTTGGGCTCCACACAAGGTTTTGACATTTTGTTTCTTTCTGTTCTCAGCATTTTCTGTGTCCAAAACTTTTCTCATTCCCCCCCACCCCATCTGGTGGTGGAACTTTATGATGCTTAGTTTAGATCCATACACAATGAATATGATGAATTGAATGATCTACCTATTCGGGCTCTCTTCGAATGTTTGTCGTTAGTTTGCTTCTCTTGAAGAAAGGTTTCTGGCAGATGAGGAGTCTCTCGTTGCTGATACTCTCGATCTCTATGACCCGTGCATCCCATTTCAACCTCGTAGCGAGAGGTCTAGCTATTTCTACAAGAGAAGCAGAATCGCGGAGTATCACCCACCCCTGCACGGCACCTGGATTATTAGGAAATTTAACAAAATAGCACGGACGATGACAAAACTGAAGTCAGAGCTTGCTGATCAGTAATCAACTCGGCAAAATGGAAAATCATAATAACATGGATGCAAACGGGTATTCACAAATAGATGAAGTTCTTGTAAAATAGAGACGGCAAGATTAGAATTTAGTCTCTATGATACACCCTGAAGCAGGTAATGCAATTGAAAGCACATTATTAAAGCAAGTGTTCCTCCTATGTAGAACTGATTGAATACTAATCATTATGAGCTTTTTAAAAAGTGGGGGAAAGGGAGTTAAATGTTTAATCATAAGAGAGAGAGCATTACCTGCTTTGTAACATATCTTCTTTTTTTATGTTAATAAAAGCTTACTTTAAAGAACAAAGGAAAAAAAAAGAAAAAAAGAAACTCTCTCATTTTAATTCTATTAATGCTCTCCTATTTTAATATTATTCGTAATAGTTTTGTTATCTTGTAAGCAATATACTCATGTAAAACTGCTATCTAAATGATACCCAAATGCTCTGGTCAAATATCAGCCCATTTTAACTCTCAAGAGTCTAAAACCCTAGAAGCCTGGACAGACTAGAGGCTAAAGCCAACATAACCAGGAAGTATGTAAAGTTGTAGTGGTTTACAAAGAGCATGAATCAAAGTAATCCTCGCTCTTGATTGTATTAAGCAATTAATTCTAGAACTAATACGGAGACGACTACAAAACAACATGAACACACTGACAAAAAAAGTTTTAAAAATAAATAGGATATCAAATAGCAGTAGCATGGAAACAAAAGAATATCTATTTTGTAAGTCTGCATAAACATAATAATTATTGTCATTTTGTACATTATAATACTATTACATATCATCTTTCACATTCTACATACTAGAAAAAAAAGGTGAACAAAAAATCCTAATATCTATTTTTCGAAATATTCTCATGAACAACTGAAAGTTTAAGGATTAGAATGAAATTAAAAAGTCTAAAGGAGTAGGAATTAATATGCATAAAACTATATTTATTTCTAGCTACCATTGGATCACAAGTTTATTTATTTTCAAACTTGTAATGTTCATATGTGTTGTACGAAGCAAGGACACACCAAAATAGGTGTCGTAGCAATGTCGGACACTCTAGGGACACGCTGGGGACACACCAAGACAAGTGTTGGACATGCCATGTGGCATGCACAGGCGTATGCAAAATAAATAAAAAAAATCTTAAGAGCCTCAATGCACTATTTCACAGGATTGCACTTTGAAATACGTACTCAACGTCTCTTATTTTCCTTTTCACCTACCACAACCTCCATCCACTGGCAAGCTCGACAACCACCAACAACCTTCAATTGCCTTATAGGTAAACACTCTCTTCTTCTTCTATTTTTCTACAGTGGCTTCTGTCTCTCTCATCTTCGTTCTACTTGTCTGCAGCTTTGCCTCTCTCTTCTTCTCTTATCTTTCTTCAATATCTGTTTTTTGCTTCTTTCACTTCTTTGAATAAGTGGAGGACGACGACTCTTCAGGCCTGCACTGCGATTTTGAGTTGTTTTTTTACATCCCAACATCTCTTTTCTGGTTTTTTCTTTCCTTTACCTACTAGTTTTTTCATAAATCTTTTTTTGTTTACCTGTTTTTGGAACTTGCCATGTGCTGTAGATGGTCTGCTTGTAAAAACAATTGTAAAAAATGGACATGGCCTGATTGTAAAAATGGTGTGATTGTAAAAAATATATACATATATCATTGTTTTTGTTACATTAGCTACTGTTACGTTAACTGTTTGGCAAAGGGAACTATGTTGGACAAGCCCGCATTGTATGGTAGTATTTTTCTGTGGCGATTGTTCCATTAGCTGCTATTTTGTTCCATTAGCTTCTTTCTGTGGTATGTTAATTGTTTGAGCTGCTTAATTTGTTTGCACTGCAATAACTGTGAATGTTGGTGTTAATTGCTTGATGTTTATTGATGGTAATTTCTGTGCCCTGACTTCTTTGAAATCGACGTGTCTTGTGCCCATGTCCATGCTTCATAATGTGTATCTAAGTGATCACCTGTTGGCGTGAAATGAGCCGTTCTAAGAAAATTTAAACCAAAAAAAGACACCATGACAAGTGTCTGACATGAACAAACCACTATTTTTAGAAGTGCACGTGTTTGTTAGTTTTACAATATACAAATTTAACTTTCAAATGAACCTATTGAAGTAGGTAAAAGTAAAACATCTTTAGACCCAACTGCGGGTTGGATGCTTACTGCTATTCTTAAGCAAAATAGATGTTAGTGTACCCATTCACAGTTGTTTCAACTTCCAACTAATTGATAAAAATAAGGAGACCAATGCATGCCTATCAAACATATAACAAGGAACAGGAATCAAAGATTGCAGTACCTCTGGACGAAGTAACCGATCTATCTCAAAAAAGAGATCTAGCATGGTGCACCTGCGCTGCTGATCAGTTTCAAGTGATAAAAGTCCTTCAGCATGCACCATATCGTATGTTCTAGGGTAGGTTGGAAATGCTTCGCACCTGGACAATAAAAGTAAAAATGATTCATAAATCATAGAACTACAAAGTATTTTCTTATAAAAAGACAGAATTATAAAGAAAACATACAGGTAATCAGTTGGAACAATGTAGAGAACCCGATACATGTACAAAATCAGCTAAACCTGAGGTTTATAGTGCACAGGTGTCAAAATCTAGTATGGATCCTTCCAGCAATGTACGGGACCAGTATGTATACTGTTGAAATTTCCAGTAAGAAAAGGTATTCATTGCAATAAAGAATTTTAGATAGAAGCAAATATTTGAGTGGCTTATAATAAGAATCACAAGCAGATTACCAAACTGATCTGAGAAATTCTGTACTCATGACTTATCGTTCGTTGCCCTTTTTCTTTTACATTCCTTCTCTAATATTCTTCTACTATTTATTACCTTTTTAAGCTGACATTGTCATAAAACTACAAGGAGGTGTTTTCACTGACATCGATTTCAAATATGGAATTGACATGTAATTGCACACAGCAGATCATTTACAAACTCATTCAATGAATATGGGTTGCAATTATAGATGTCCCAGTTCAAGAACAAGAAGAGAAGATCAAGGTCCTCTTGATGACACAAAGTTTAGGGGTTCTATCAAGATGACCAAAAGTCAAATTAGTCCCTCCGTTAAAAATGCTAACCAATCAATCTTGACTCACTAATAAGTTATAATCAACAGACAGAGAGTCTAGCAATTAATCTGAACTGTCCATCTGCTATTATTTCACATTTTCGTGATTTTCTTTTTGTCAAGTAGTATTTCACATTTTCAGGGTTGGAAGGCTACAAATAAGTTGTCCTTTCCATTATCAAGCAAGAACATCAATGAAGTATTGGTTTTCATAGGACATTAAAAGCAATGAATTCTGGGGGGTAGAAAGTAGAACATACCAGTCATGTAATACTCCAACAAAACCCCTGTCAAGAATTAAGGGAAGGGAGTTGGGCCCACTTGTAGGGACCACATTCATGACCCAAACAGATTTCCCAGCTTCCAATAATGCAGAATTGAAGCCACCAAAACGGGCATTCATGTCCAACACATTTCGGAGCATGTTATAAGGTGGAGAAGGATCCTCATCACCAGGTCTCTTTGGATGATCAGAGAATATTACTGGCGAGAGAAGAGACCAATAGTTACGAACTGCTGAGTTACAGTTTTGGATATCCTCTGTAAAGTCTTCCGGAGACACACCTGGAAACGTGCAATCATTGACACAATTATCATAAAACACCCAAGGAAGCAGCAATGAAGGGTGAAAATATTTATGCTTAGTGCCGATGCAACCAAATTACATTTCTATACATGTGAAATTTAAATAGGATTCTGCAGGGAAATCAATATTGAAATTACCGTAGATTGCAAGTTCACTCGAGTTTAATGTAGCCCTTGAAGACCAGTTCGGCCTCTCTTCAATAGAAATCCATCGACGACTATGAGTACCTCCTATGCAGGATTGGAGTGGTCGATAGTATGGTGACTCAACATCACAGCCCTTACTGCAGATGGAAGGATTAGATCCAGGCTTCCTAGAAAATATAATCAGTTCAAACCAAAACTTAGAATCGATTCCAAGCTAATAACAACACACATCAATAATTTAAATATATTCTGAACATCGATTCCCGTGTTAGAAATAAAACAGGAAATAAATATATATAATCACAGTTGCCTCACCTAGAACCATAACAACTCTTTTTACTCGTCTTTTTCCATGCAACAGTTTCATCTTGCTGTGACAGCATATCCCAGCAGAGACTTTCTGCAAAACTGCGCACAAAATTCCATCTCTTTTGATTCTCCTTATTGCGAAGGGAGACCGGAGAATTGGTAAGTGGTGAAGTCCACACAACGTATCCACCAGGCCTCAATACTCGATCAGCTTCAATCAAAAGAATACCCTCTGCACCACATGACAAAAAGTAGAGCTTTTAATATCAAAATTCCTGATCGAACCCGAAGGCTAAGAAACCAACTAAATCTTCCCTATTACTCAATCGTTGAAGCATGAAAACAATGTGTTCTTCCATGTCAAACCTCAACAAGAGATGAAGTATAATATTGCAAAGACATTTTGCTAAGAAGCACTTGCTTTGTGGGGTACAAAAATCAATAACTAGGATGGCTTAAGCTTTAAAAACATGTCTAGACTTCATTTCATCAAACTCCTTAATAAAAAATTCCTCAGTCAATTAACCTCACAAATCCACGGCAAGTTGGATAGCATGTTTACAACGTTCACAGGATCAAAGATCGACCGATTATCTGGTTATCGGTTCACAACCGATGGACAACAATCTGGCAATGTAAATAACCACAAATAGATTTGAAATCCTGGTACCCTTTGCAATGAAGTATAGGAATAGAGTCTGAAACTTCCATTTTAAAAACAAAAATATATTAATCTACATATCAGAATTCAGGCATTTTAAAAAGAAAATACAAAATTTTGCACATTCAAAACTCTCAGTAACTACCAAAAATAGCATAGCCAACTCAACAAAGTCTTGACATCTGGTTGCCTTCCTAACATATCACTAAAGATACATAATGTGGGCTGGTTCTTTGATAAGGTTTTATGGAGGACAGCTTGAGAACCCAAGGAAATAAATCCGAAATCTAATAGAATTTACAAATTGTGTAGCATTTGGTTTGTCAAACAAAGGTCTGAATAGGCAGATCAAGTGCTTGAAGGATGCTGCTCTCCATCCATAGAAATTCACATTTGTCTAATCAATACATACTAGGAGGATATGCTTATGTTCCATGACCCACGGCGAATGAGAATCCTTCCCCGAGAAATAAAATGTCGAAACCTTATTTAGTTATTACAGTTATGGACCTTATGATATCAATATATGCCATCACTTATATTTATTATTTCATCCTCGCACTATTCTTCAAATGAAATATCATCCCTTCCAGGTATACCAATGGAGAAAAACTAAACGAACCAAAAAATGGGTTCCACTTTACAGTAAGAAATATAATCGTCAGCTTGGCAAATTCTTTTAAGATGACGAAGCAAATACATTTTACCTCCCCATACGTGTGACAGTGATATTAACAGTGACAATCTCTCTTAGGCTTTTTCCTACCTGATAACTGATGTCATCTTCTATTAAGAAAAACAATTATACCTTAGTAGCAGGAACCTGCTACCAAGGAGTGCCGCTTCCGCTCCCACACCCGCTTTCAGAATTTCGCTCTCTCTCCCACTCTTAACCTGGTACTCTTCTATAGTTATATGTGCTCCTCACTCCCCCATCCCAGCCCCCGCTTCCACTCCTGCCTTCACCCCTACTTTGTGCAACTATGAATTAAACTACAACTGCAATATTAAATAGCATTGAATGCATGCAAATTATTCAAGATGTTTTCCCTTAATGAAATAATGATTTCATTAGTAGCTTTAACCGATACCTTCCTGATCCCAGTCAATGCCGCATCGTGCACAATGCACCATATCAAATGACAGAGATGGATATGGCAACTGCTTTGAAGTAAAAGAACCAATCATTGCAGGAAGACCTCTTTCAAGAGTTAGCTGAACTTGACTACCTGAAGCCTCATAGCTTGCAATACACATGGTTAACAGTTGTTTTGAAAAGAGATGTGCTCCAAAGCTACCATAACCGCATCCTATGTCCAAGATCGTTCTAACCTGAAACATAAGTGCAAGTATCAATGTATTAGTATTGTTTTCTTTTCTTTTTTATGTATTAAAGTTCCAAGCTATTTAATTTTTTTTCCCTTCCATCACTCAGACATTCAGCTACCCCAAAATGTTTTCTATAAGAGGTGATAATGACACCAATGCCAATGAATATTAGTTGGTCTACCCATGCTGGCAGTTGTCAATCATTGTGGATGTGAGTACGAATTGTAATTCATTAGTTGAATCTTCTCATGATTGGTCCAATATCATTTTGGACATAACACGGGAGATATATTACAAGAACTTTTGTAATTGGAGATAAAAGTTTTCATAAGATGACCTATTATTAGCAATTATATGTGGGGAAAATATAATCAAGATGTGCATTTATGAGACTTGGGCATAGAAACAAGGAGATTTTCAGTGAATTGATTAATCACAACATGGATTTGTTTATTTTATTGTGTTATCTCAAGGGGTATGGCAAAGCTGAAAGTAGCCCAGACAAAGGGAAAAAAATGAAAGCAATGAAATAGGGCATTCCAAACATTCAGATTCAATGAAGAAAAAATGGTAATTTATATCAACTTACTCCAGCTTGCAAGAAGTTGGATTCGTTTCTAACGCCAATCATTTCTGCAATTTGATGCGAGTAGTCTTCAACACCATCAAACATAAGAGATGCTGAACGGAAGGAAATCTGCTCTTCCTCCAACATCATCATCCTATACCCAAGATGAATTAAAACCCAAAGTTAAGTTCGGGAGCTGATACTCTGTAGTTTTGGAATAAAGGAAAATACCACACCCCACTCACCTCTTGGTCAAGCTTCCAGAAGAAAGCACCTCCTGTGCAGTAATTTTAACATTTGCAACCCAGATGACATCTTTTCCAGTAGGCCATCTAAGAGGAGTCTTATAATTGACAGGTGGAAGAAGCAAGCAATTTTGCCTAGATCGTTGCGCACAATGGCGATCATACTCTTTACCTTCTGAGAAACCTAAAGCAAGATTCTCTGTAGCATTGAAGCAGGGAACATAATTATCAGACTCCTCAGGACAGAACTCCAATTCTTTCAACTTTGCAGAACCACGAGAAAGCTCTCCAATATCCAATAGGTCTGATACAAGTTGCTCTTGAATATGCTTATACCCCCGAAATATGTAACCCCTTGATGAGCTTGTGATTGAAATTGTCCACCATAAGGATCCAGTAAGAGCAAGAATTATGATGGCAACTAAACTGAACCTAAGAAATAGCAAAGTTAACTTATGTCGACTTCTCACAGTTGCAGTGCTGAAGGGATCAGATGCAAAACCATTCTCACCAAGACTATTTTTAGAAGGCGAATTATCCCTAAAAAGAAACCGAAATGGGGATCTAAAAGAAATGCGTGTGAGATCAGAAGAAGAACAAATTCTATTGAGATCTTCCTTCTCGGTTCTGTCTTTCATCTGAGAGTCATCCCAAAAATCATGGCTGATCCCCGAGAATCGGCCCCCGGCAGATAAGCCTCGATGTAGCGGCCTCGACATTTTCCAACCTGAGAAAATCAAGTAAAAGGATCGAAAAAGGCAGAGAAACCCAGAAAAGTTCTTCAGTGGGACAAGCTAAAACACAAGTAACATACAAGATGGTGCCTCACAATAGGAGCAATTGGAAGAGAATAACAGTGAAACAAAGAAACTAACAAAAGTTCTTCAGTGAAGTCAGCTAAAACATGACAAGGAAAAGTGGCCTCCCGGGATTAGATTTGACTCCCCATTTTCTGTACTAGATCCACAAAATCGAGGCGTGAAAACAGTGTCTTACAAATGAAAAATAAGACTACGTACTATAGACTTATCGAGATTCGCTCCCTTCCTTAGACCTCTCATATGCGAGAGTTTCGTGCACCGAGCTACCATTTTAATCCATAAAATCAAGATGTAAAAAACATTTTTTGATCAGTGATTATCTTAAATCTATCAGATGAGTACACCACCGTTTTCCGAGTGCTTGAAATAGCAAAGCCAGAAAAGGAAAGAGAGTGTGCACAATTCAATAAGATACATTTTGAAGACAGAGAATAATTTCTATTACCAAGAGCGAGTTCCTTAACATTCAAGGGAATACAGGGGCATCAAGTTCATTTCAAATGAGATTCAGTCTAGCTAAATTACCTCAAAATACGGAAAATCTAGATAAACCCAGAAAAGATTAGCACAAAACACATTTGAATCAATGAAATATGTAGCAGATACAAAGCCATCTTTTAACCAACAATCCAAATCAACAGACAACACCAGAGAAAGTATCATCAGGGAGAAGAAAAATTTTAAAAAAAAAACTACCTGAAACGCAGATAGGGTGGTATTATGGTGCCGTTTTCATGAGTTATTATTACGGCACCACCTCAGATTATTTGTCTTCTCCGAGCTCCGACCACTCTTCTTCTTCTTCTTCTTCTTTCTCAATCTCTCTTTCTCTCTCTAGCATTAGATACGCGGCATCCAAATTTTAGAGAGAGGACAGAGAGTGAAGAGAGGGATCCGTTCAATATCGATCCAATCACACCACTGCTCGCTCGTGAAGGACTATTATTTACATCTATAAATATACATATATATAAATAATCTATTATTAATGATAATGATGAATTTATATCAGAATTTAACTCTACATTAAACACGGCAGGATCAGCAGTAGAGTTAGAGATGAACTGTAATCCTCGGTTATTTTCTGTATCCAAATCCCTACGCCAAATCCGACTTAATAGCAGTAAAACTTGCCCACTCAAACGCAATCCACACACTCTTTCCTTGAATTTTTCAATATACACATGAAGTGAGAAATCACCTCTCTCTCTTTTTTTTTTTTTTTTCTCTCTCTCTCTCTCTCTCTCTTCGGGGTGGATTTGGTAATTGCATTTACTTCAACCCAAACAGTTAAATGAGTACAAATTTTTGACAAGTTAAAATTTTTACATAAAGGCCTTGTTTGGCATCTGATTTTAAGTTGACTAAAGTTAAATTATTTATTTTTTAAGTTATAAAAAAAATTAAATAAATTTAGTGTGAAATTTTATGGTTATTTTTCAGCCTAAATAAACTTAAGTATAATTATTTGGTTAAAATTTATTTAATTTTATATGTAAAAAAATAAAATAAAAAATTATTTTAAAAAAAGCTAAAAAAACTTGAAAACAAATAACCTAAAAATTGAAGGTTAAAAAATAAAAATTTTTAATTTTTTAAATTTTAAATTAAAAGTTAAAAAAAACTAATTTTAATGCGACCTAAAATTGGTAGCCAAAATAAGGCTAATATAAGATGCTCACTCTTCCAAACGTAGATCTGTTAAATCAATTTGACAAAAAACTCTATCTTGGGCGGGATTTCCAGACACCACCACCATCACCGCCACATTACATTCAGCCCTGTTTAGGATTAAAAAAAAAAAAAAAAAATTTAAAAATTCATTTTTTAAGTTGATTTATTTAGAATTTTATTTTTGTATGACTTTTAAGACAATTTTTAAAAAAATAATTTTTTTTTAACATTTATTTTTTAAAAAATTATCTCCAATACAATCATTTTTTTTATTTTTTATTTTTTAAAAAAATTAAACTTCTTAAAAATTAAATTTAAAAACTATCCTTAAAGGCACTACTCATTCATACGAATATAGGTAACAGACAGATAAAACGTATAGAGAGAGAGAGAGAGAGAGAGAGAGAGAGAAAACCTTTGGAGACGGGCACTAGATATGACACCTGCATCCATTTTGCGCCCTCATCCTTCAAATGTACCATCAAATCTAAAGCTTTTACACACTCCACCGCTCTTATAAATTGCTCTCAAGTCTCAACCTGCTTTTTTTTTTTTTTTAACTGCTCTTTTTAATCTGTTTTGAACGAGTTTTTTATCTTTATTGTGTAATTATTGTTCAATGCATAATTGTGTGTTTTCTTCCGTGATTAAAAAAAGGGATCAAAAGATCTTTTGGAATCAAAAAGTGATCTCAAAGACTTTCAAATTTAGGCTCGTTATTTAAAAAGTTTTCTTTTTATACATTAAAAAATTTTGAATATTAAATTATATAGTTTAACTTTTCAAAAAAGTTAACTAACTTTTTTATAACTTTTTTTCAAAGGTGTAAATGAACTAAACCGTATTTATTTAAGTCGGGCTTCCACGAGCTCGATAATATTTTTTTTTTTTGTGTTGTTCAAGCTCGGCTTGAACTCGAATAACATCTAATAGTTTGTTAGAGCTCGACTCTTTTAAAAATTAACATGTTCGAACTCGATTTGAGCTCGACTCGAATTATCTCAACTAGTTAGCTCGAGCTCGAGTTTATATTTGAACTTTTTTTTAAGTAAAATTAATTTACTTGTTATAAAATTAATGAAACAAATTTAATAAGTATATTTATATGCACTCTTAAGCTAATTTCACGAGCCTTAAATGGGCTTGTACAAGTTGAGTTTAAATTTACACGAGCTGAATTCATTTAGTAACTAAACTTAATTTTATGTTCATGAACAGTGTATTTATTACATGAATTGAACATAAACGAGTTTTATCTGAGCCAAGCTCGAATTGTTTATGAATAATTCGGTTTGTTTGCACCCCTGCTTTTTGACATTCCAAATATGTTGATTTTTTTATAGTAAAATTACTATAATACTCTTCATTAAAAAGTCAATTTTTTTCTTAACAATAAAAAGAATTGCGCTAATATTCTAAAAATTACAATTTAAAAATAAAAAATAAGAGCATATTAAACGTTTTAGTAAAAAGTAAATAAAAAAAAACTACCCTAGAAAATTAGTTTAAACATTAAAGAAAAAAATGAAAATAGTAGAAGGAAGAAAAAATAACACGACTTGGTCCCCGAAATCAATTTTTTTTGTAAGGAATTTGACTATTTTTAAAAGGGCTCAGTACACTCTTTTTTTTTTTTTTATTTTAACCATATGCATTTTATAAAAAAGTTTTTTTTCCGAAATTCATAACTAAATCTCACATACTCATATATAACTAAAAAATTATATGAATTCATAAATGAAAAAACACATAAATTTATAAATTTAATCATAAAAATTTATAATCAGTTCATAACTCACAACTTCCAATTTAAATTTTAAATATTTTATAACTTTAATTACAAATAAACATAATTTTAACGATAAAATCTTAAAAATCTATACCATACATCCTAAAAAGTAGGATACACATTGAAATTTTTGTTTTTTATAATAGTTTCAATTTATTTTTATTATGCAAATTAGAGAGTATAGTTGTATCTCATTAAACAAACTTTAACCCCTCGTGTGTGGGAAACTATTCTAATTTCATAAGAGTGAATTCGCAATTAAACATTTTTACTCACATAAATATTAAATTACACTCTTTATTCATTTTTATTTTTCTTTCAATCCAATATAACTCGATATAAAATAAATATAATTTCTAATAATTGGAGTACTAATAATTCACATATACATATTATCTTATGAAATTGTCTTTAAATGATTTAGCGAGAACCCACCTCTATTGGCTTTCGACTCAGTTATGGTAGAGACTATTGCTCCAGTGCCAAAAATGATTGTAGAGACTATATATATATATATATATATATATATATATATGAGCCAAAAGACACAATTTCTGGGCCACTTATAGACACAATCTCCTGGCCTAGAGAGAGAGAGAACCAACTCTAGATTTGAAGATGGGGCTTTATATTGGGTTGAGCAATAATGCAAATCTTATTTGTGTTCAATGTAAATCAGGATAAATTCTTCAATTCACAAGAAGAGGAAGAACCAACTCCAAATTTGAAAAAAATCTGACCAGATTTGTAGGTTGTTTGACAAGATTTGGGTTAGAGTTAGGATTTGGGTTGGTTAGGAGATGAAAGACCCATTAGTTTTTTCTTTCTCCGCCTATTAAGGGATAAAATTGTAAAAATACACTTTTTGTTAATGCCGTGTAATTGAAAAAACAAACATGAAATGTCAGTGTCATTTTAAAAATCTCAAGGGAAGTTCTTGTATTTTTACTTAACCTCAGGGGAGATAAATGTAATTTATCCTTATTTCAACTATGAGAACAATAAAATCGAATAGGCCCTATTAGGGCTAAATTATGAAAATTATGATTATTTTTTTTGTTCTTTTTGAACTTGTTTTTCTCTTTTTAATTTTAATTTCTTATTTTTTCATATCATCTTGATGAGAGGAATCAAAAATTTTAAAATAAAACACTAAAGACAAACAAAAGTAACATGTAAATTGGCTTATTAGTTTATTTTGACTTCTTCTATTTATTTGTATTTTCTAAAAAATTATTTTTGATAAAAAAAAAATATTTTTTCAACTTGTTTGAATGTGAATAGTCAAAAAAGTAATAATTTGATCAAAAAAATAATTTTTTTTTACTAAAATAAAAATAAACAAAATAAAATAAATAATTAAAAAATCATCCCAAATGTAGCCGTTTGAATTGGTTTAGTTTCAAAATATAGTAAGAAACATACCAAACAAATACGTATACAACTAAAAATGAAGAAACAAAGAACAATTATTTCAAACATTAATTTATATCAAGAAGCACAGCTAATGAGAGGAATGTAAAGCAAGAGCATAACTACACTTCTCTTTCGAAATCGAAGTATCTTCATTTTAGGAGTTCTATTTATTAACAAAAATAAAATAACACATATGAGCACATATAAGTTTCGATTCAATTTTAAATTCGATTATCGCAAACTCCAAATTTATAAATCATTTCAAACCTATAAGGTTATTAATTTTGGACCATACAAACATGTACGATTTTGAAAATACTATTACTTATATCGTTTATCTCTTGAATTCTTTTTTTTTTTGAAATTTTACAGTAGTGGCTTGCTCAAATCTAAAATTCTGAATCCACCACTATAGACAAATTAATTTGATTTGAACAATGTCACATTTTAAAAGTAGGGGCTCAGCTCAAATCATAAATTCTGAATTCGCCGCTATAGATAAATTAATTTGAATTGAACAGTGTCACATTTTAAAAGTAATGACTAGGGCAAATCATAAATTCTGAATTCGCCGCTACAAATAAATTAATTTGATTTGAATGGCGTCACATTAAAAATAAAAATAAAAATAATCTTATAGGTGGTGGTAAATCTACTGTGTAAAATAATTATGCATGCAAATGATGGATGGTGGTCCTTCTAAAGACAGTTCGACGGCATGGATAATCAATAAGCTAACAAGATTCTCAATATGTTTGTCATGTTTTATAGTGCAATTATATGCTTAGGTCCCTATTGGAATGTTTAGAAATCTTAATTTTTAAGAGATTTAAATGTTTGTTTTTGTTAAAAAACAAACAAAGAGAAAAAAAAGTAAATTATTTTGAATAGTTATTTTTAGAGTAACTTTTTAATTATTATATATGTTTTACTTTTACATTATGGTGTTTAAGATAACAAATAGTTTTCTTTTAAGAATAGAGTTGGCTTTTAATTTGTATTGAGAGTAAAGGTCCTATTTGGAATAATTATTTATTTTTTTATTTTATTTAATTTATATTTCAGTTTTAGTTAATTTTTTTTATCATTTAATCAAGTTATTATATTTTTCGACCACTCTCATCAATACTCGAAAAAATAATTTTTTTTATCAAAATATAAAAAATAATAAAAAAGCCAAAATAAGTCAATAAGCCAAATTCTATATTGCTTATTCTCATCTTTAGTAAACTTTTTTGTCTTTTAATTAATTTTTTTTATTTTTTTTGGTTCATCTCATTGAGGCAATTTGAAAAAATAAAACATTTTAGTCAAAAAATGAAAAAAGACAAAAATAAGCAAAAAGATATGAAAAATAGCCCAAACATGGACTAAGATAGTCATTTCATTTTAAAAAAAAGGATGTAAATAAGGTTTTTTTTAAATAAAAAATAAAAAAGTTAGGTTTTTCAAGGTGCCAAACCTTAAAACCTTTTTGTTTTTGTTTTTTTTTTGGTTTAAAAAATCCGACTCATTTCTATCGCAAAGAGGCTTAATTTAATCATTCTCAAATGAATCACATTATTATTAAATAATTTTGAATTTACCACATCAATCAATAAATAAAAAATAGTAAGAAAATCCAACAACCGTAGTATTTATTGTTAAGAGAAATCTAACAAGAAAATACAACAATAATAATATTATTGTTAAGAAAAATCTTGAAGAAACCTTTTTAATAATGTATATTGAATTGTATTAAATAATTTTTAAATAATTAATTCTTTTATCTAAATTATTTACGTATATAATTTTAGATAAGAAGGTTTTTTTCATTTTTTCTTTTTGTTAGGATTTCGGACCGGGAATATTTTATTCATTTTTATTACAAGGGAAGAAAAGTTTTTATTTTATTGAAATTTGGTCGATGGCTTCTGTGAAAGAAGAATTATTCCTTTTCCTTTAGCCTTCCATGAGAAAAAAAAAAAAAGAAGTTATTATTCGTAACAGATTCTGAAATAAATAAATTGAAAATATATTGGATTTGTGATTTTCTTTTAACTTTTCAAAAGATTCAAATAATTAATAGTTATTTTTAAACTAACTATAACATACTTGATTGATTAAGATCACAACCTTTGTTTTCAAAATTTAAGTAAACCAAATAATAATTTCAAATAAATTCACTTGCCGTTTGGTAATATTTAAGTTGATTATTTTTTATTTTTAAAACTTATGTAAAATATTATAAATAAAAGTATATTTGGTAATTATCTTTGTTTTCAAAAAAACATTAATAATCTTAAACTTTTACTAAATTTTTATAAACAAAAAAATATATATTTTTACTTATTTTGTAAATTATTTTTTCTTTTTTCTTTTCTCTCCTTCACATCTTTGACCATCCTTATTTTTTATTATTGTCAACGGCAAATACCATTCCCCCACAATCTCAGACCATTAGTTTCGACCACAACCCACTCACCACTTTTTATCGCCATTTTTGCTCACAAATATCATCCGTGCATCAGTCGCATCACTTTTTTTTGTTTATATTTTTATTTATCAGTCGCCACCTCCACCGACACCTACTAGTTTCATCCCGCGCTCGACATCTCCATTTATCACTTCCATTAAAATACATGTATTTGTGAAATGTATATTTTGTTTTTATTTTTTTAAAAAAAATTAAAAAAATATATTTTTATTTATTATAAAATAGTCAAAATTTAAGCCTATTAAGGTACAAAATGGATAGATTTGGAAAAAGTCAAGTTTTCAAGAATTGAGGCTGAACTACTTACTGGTTTCTGTCAAGGAATTTAAAGAAGTGGTGCCAAGGAATTAAATGAATAAAAAAAATAATTAAACAAAATGACAACCGAATGATACCATTTTTAATTAAATGTGAAGACGAGGGTCACATGCAAAATTGGAGTCAATTTTCGAGCGTCAAAATCCATTTTTATAATCCCGGGACAAGGTGGGGCCCAATTTAGCCGCGTCCCTTGTGGCCTTGTGTCGGTGAGAAAGATTGATAGTGACGTGGCGCCTGTTGGTGGAGTGGGACGAGGTGTGGTGCGTTGCAGACTATCAGTGTCTCCATTCTTAGGCACTATTTGCCATAATTTTCTTGTGGCTTTTTTTTTTTTACTTTTTTTTGTTCTTTAGAATTTTTTTATTTTTTGGTTTAAATTTTTTATTTATTCGATTTATTATGATTAAATAAATCTAGGAGTATAATTATTTTAACTAAAATTAAAAAAAATATTGAGTGCTTGACATCATTAAAATTAATAACTTATAAATTATAACTTGTAGCAAAAGTTATTTGTATTTGATAAATATATTAAATTGCAGTTGAAATAAAAAAAATAATTAAAACATATAGTAAAAAATGTGAATGTTTAAAAATATTATAACTTATTACTAAAATTAATAATAAAAAATTAAAAGGTGACTCGAGAAGCAACTACAGATACTCCAATTAAAGACGAAAATAGTTTTAAAAAATCTTGAAGTGACTCTTTTTGCATTTTATTTGTATTTTTTAATTATTTATTTATTTATTTTTATTTATTTAATTTTTTTAACGAAAAATATTTAAAAGATATCATCCGTTAAACTAACATCATAAAGTTTCACTAAAAAACCAAAAAATAAAATCATTAAAAAACAACTAGCGCACACCATGCCTTTTTCTCGAGTAATTATTCGGTGCTCCTGAAATTTTATATGATAAGTTCACGTGGTATTTTCATATAATATAATGATAATAAATTTTACAATAAAAACATAATAATTTACTTTTGTTGAATTGTTAAGAGGCAAATGATGATCTATATTATGTAAATTATAATTATTTATTTACTAAAAATATTACATAGTATTTCTTATATAATATTCTAAAAATATCTAATAATTTTCCCTTTGTCTTTTTGCGGCTGCATGCCTGGTGGCACTGGCATTAATCAGAATTTTGAGAACTTCACGGGATGGAGAATCTTGGCTAACTGAACTGGGGAAGGCTTTAGTGCAAGGAGGTGTACAATACAGTATAAAGACGTGTTGATGTAATTAAAATTATAAATTTATAAATTATAATTTAAAAATAAATTGTAAATACTTGTTAAAGTTGTAAATTCATAGTTTTAGATAATAAAATTTTTATTAGTTAATTATTTTTATAAAATAGGCACGAGACCTAAATATGTTGTCGACCTATAAAATTATATAGAGAGATACAATACATTATAAGCTAAGAATTATAAGCCAAGAATTTTACAAAAACAAAAAGTTCAAACAATCACTCTCAAAAGTGTAAAACAAATTGCAAACTCAGCTTGAAAAAGACACTAAATAAAATTTATTCTCTACTTAATAATTAAGAATTAATTACCAGTTAGTCCTATTTAAAAGTTTTATACTCATATGGGTCTTTAATACTTTTAAAGATAGAGTTTTATTTATAAATTCAAAAATTATTATAATCAATTTACTCTCATTAATGACGTGGCACAAATTTACCCTTCAGAAGGGTTCACATTGTCAATGATGTTATCCAAATCAATTTTTTATTTTTATATTTATAAAAACAAAATTTACATTCTGGAAACGACATATAGAAAAAGAGAAAAAAGAAAAAAAGCAGAGCTAAAAGTAACGTAAAGACTATAAACTTTTAGAATTTTAGGTAAATAAAAACAGATTAAGACAAGTGTATCACACTCTGTCTTTAAAGCTGATTTTTCTCTTGCTAGGACGTCTATCTGTCTTCTAAAATTACTTAGTCTCTCACACGCAGAAAAAGTACTGCAATTTTTGTGCTTGGCGAGTGAAAATAATGCTTGTATTCTCTCAATTTTAGAATGACGTATGATGAAACAAAAATTCGAATGGTAGATGCAAGGAAGAAGTAAATGAAAAAACCTGAACCTAAGGGCCTTTATATATAAATAAGATGTATGCTTAGGCATGCTTGAATAGGGACGAGTCGATTCAGTTCACACTCGAATCATCAACATGCACACCTGTTTGGAGAAAAAAAAATTAGTTCTATTTAAATCCCAACGGTAACCAACCCAGCGAAATTTTATTTAAATGGTAATTTTTTACAAATACTAATTTAAATAAATTCTTTCTAAAAAGCTAAGAAATTACTCCACTTAGATCCAAGCCAATTGACCCGACCGGTCCAATGGGGGTAGCAAGGGGGCATGTGCAAGTGTGTGTATTTTGGGTTTAGCCCAAGCATAGTTTCGAATACCGTATCATATAGTGTATCGATTTCTTTATTAGTATGGTATGTATCAGTACCGGTGAAATACCAAATACTATTTTGGATTTGTCGCTATATATATATAACATTATTCAATAATAAATAATTTAGTGTAACATAATTATTTATTTAAAATTATGTTTTAATTAATTAGTCTAAATTAAATTTTAATTTCATTATTTATAGTGAGATAGATAATTTGAAAGCGATAAAATTTAATATATAAATTTTTTAATAATAATTTAACATTGATTAGTTTTAAAATTCTCCCTTCATGCTATATTTGATATTTGAATTGAAGTATAAAAATAAAAAATAAAAATAGAAGCAAAAAATAAGTAAAAATTATTCTTTTTAAAAAAAATAATTATAAACCGGTACGTATCCAGTATATGTCAGTACAGACTGATATTGGCCGGTACGTCTGATACAGACCGATATTTTGATCGATAAGAAACTAAATAATTAGCATGCCAATATTGTTATAAACCAATACATACTAGCTGGTATTAATCGGAATGGTACGGTAGTAATAACTATGGGCCTAAGCCCATACTTAAGTAGATTCTCTTCGTTCACAAAACAGAATACCCCCAACGAGCCCTTCTCTTTGTCCAAGGTAGGTATATATATGCCCGCAAACTTTTTCTAAGGTTTTCTAAGTTCCACTTAATTTTAAAATTCATTTTCTCATTCAATACTAATTGGTTCTCATTAGGTGAAGGAAACACCACTCAAACCCATCTTAACCAGTGTACGTGTCCCACTTTAATTTTGGCTCAAATTTAACAAATAAATAAAATTCAATTTCATTTTTCTTTCAACAATTTCCCACATGAATGAAAATGGTAAAAAAAAAGCATATATAAATGCAGACACAAAGAGAGTACAAAGGAAAATCTTCTATATATGAATAGATGGTTTGTCTATTGAACCTTCTCCTGTGATAAACTATTAGATCTACTAGCTAATCAATGATGCCCTAAATTATTTAGTTGTTTATGTAAGCCAATTTAATAGCATATTACATAGAATCTTTTTAAACACTGTTTAGTTCTCACGTTGTGCTCATTTTGGTCTTGAACAGTTTTTTAATTTCACGAGTGCTCTAGAGAATTTAGCTTGAAGATTCTCATAGAAGTGGTCCCACTTCACACTCATGTAGATAATTTCTTATTAAGCGTACTTAGCTATACTCCACTTGAATTTTTCAAGTTATATGGATAATTAAAAGTAAGTTTATTCAAAACAATTTACATGTATCACTATTTCATAATAGGAGTTGGTAGAAAAGTTATTTTCTTAGTGATTTTAGTCTCACACAATTCGGTTGTTCCTTTAAATCTAGATTTTGAGATCTCTAACCAGTTAGGTTAGATTGGCATTGTGGAGATTTTTATGTAATAGACTTTAAACTCACTCACTGCGATAATTTCAACTAGCTCTCTATTTAAACCTTTGGTTAGTGGAACTGCATATTATTCTTTGGCTTGATATAGTAAATAATAATAACTCTATTTGAGAGAAGTTATTTTATGGTATTATGTCTACAACGGATGTGTGGAGACTTACTGTTATACATACTATTTCGTGTCCTTTCAATTGTTGATTAACTATCACAACCTATACAAACTGTGAGCACTAGTTTACACCACATTAGAATATCTTCAAAGAAGTTATGAAGTCATTTTACTTCTTTACGTGCTTTATCTAAAATAATAAATTCAGATTTCAGGTGGATCTTGCGATACATATTTACTTCGAAGATTTTCAAGATAGCTCATGGATTTTGATTCTCTAGAACTAGATATCTAATTTGCATCACTAAATCCTTCAAGTATTGATGAATATGTAAGATAGTGCAATCCATTGTTTGGAATACATCGTAAATAACGCAGAATCCTAATTATAGCCTTCCGACTGTTAGTTCTTATATTACTTGCGTATACACACACGCTACTACAAAAATAGTTAAAGATCACACTTATAAAATTAAAAACATTTCACTTTTAAAAAAAATGTGATTAAAAATTTTAATATAATAATTTAATCACACTTTAATACATAAATGTGATTATATATATATATATATATATATTATCACACTTACTAAAAAAGTGAAATATTTAATAATCTTTTTAATCACATGTTTTTTTATAAACGTGATAAAAAATGGTTTGTCTTTTAATCTTCTTCCCATTCATCCCGTCCCACCAAAATCCCAGTAATCCCCTAAGCCCCAAAAACCCGAGCACCCAGCAATCCACTCCCCAGCACCCCAGCAATCCATGGTGCCGGTCCCACGAAATCCCAAGACGCAACAACCCACGGCACCGTTCTCTTCCACCGTTCATCTTCCTCAGCAATCCACCCCAGCAATCCACCGTTCATCTTCCCCTAAGCCTAAAAAACTAGAGCATCCAACAATCCACTCCCCAGCACCCCAGCAATCCACCCCAGCAATCCAATCCACGACGCCGGTCACACGAAATCCCAAGACGCAACAACCCACGGCACCGTTCTCTTCCACCGTCGCTGCATCCTTCGTCGATCCACCGTCATTTCGCCTCTTGTCGCCGCTCGTCCAGGTTTTCCTCTCTCTCTCTCTCTCTCTCTCTTATATATATATATACTAGAGACAAATTTAGAATTCTATTTTGCTGCTCAAAAAACACGGTTTAGTGAAGCACTAAATTGCTGTTTCAAAAGTTCAAAACTATAAAAGCAAATTGTCCATCAGATAAATAGTCTCTGTAGTCTATAGAAGACAACTTGGCCAAAGATGGAATTAGATTCTATATATATAAAACAAATTTAAGATGCTGAATGGGTTATGAAACACCACTACTGAAAAACAAAATTTGTGCAAATTGATAGCACTCTAAAACTACAATGAAAAACCCCTGTTTATTTCTCAGCAAGCAAGCAAGCAAATAAAATCCAAAAAGATGAAAACCTAGTGTGTGTGTGTGTGTGTGTGTGTGTATATATATATATATAATATTTTACTTTATATATTAAATACTATTCTATATATATATATATATATTATATACTATTATATATATATTTTTGAACTGCACCACAATTAGTTGGTATAATTCTCTGTTGAGATCGACAGAAGAACTTTTTATTTTAGTTAACAGTAATACAGACAGAAAGCAAAATGCGGAGACCCAAGAGAGAATTAGTGCTTATACTCGTAACAAATTGTTAAATTAACGAAGTAAAAAAGCGCAATCTTTATCCAATTGGCGTCAGTTGTACAATGTTACCAAATTTTTGGTCCAGAACCAACTCAATTATCGATTGTATGAACCCGATATACGAAATCACAAGCAAGAAACATGTACATGTATTTATATATCGCTTACGTATGAGTGACGGTATCAAGTTCCAAGAAGTGATCTTCGCATCCATAGCCAGTAATTTCGAGCTTGAGACCTAGCCTGATGACAGCACATGCTTTTTTAACCCTAGAAATAGATTCCTTGATGTTTTTGATATTGCAGTCCAAATCCATAGCCCATTGATTCAAGTTGCAAGTGGCCACCTTCAACAGCCTCATCTTCAGTTTTATCAAATCTTTCTCTTATCTGCACACACCACCACTCGTATATAAACCTCATCTAATTTATGTTTCTTAGTTACTGGGTTGGGTCTCCCCTTGATCTGTTTTTTTTCCTAACTTAATAACATAACTGCTAAAGGGTGGTTAAACGGAAATGGTAACTGTTGCAAATTCGGAAATGGTAACTGTAGCAAATTTTTTGTGTGTGATAGTTTTACAATTTTATTCTTGTGGTAAGTTGTGGAAGAAACTGTTGAGTTAGGGGTAATTTGGGTAAGAGAAAAGTGTGAGTTGGCTTCAAAAATGGGTTCACACCAAAGAGGGAGTTTACTTTATATAATAGTATATATATATATATATACACACACACACACATACATACATACATACATATGTACATAAAATAAAAATCGAATGTAGATTAAATAGAGGCTTTCTCGTAATTTGATGATTGGAGAAAAAGGGCTAGTTCAAGTTTTAATGAAGAAAACCAAACACAGATAAAGAAAAATATCAGATATATGCCCAATTACATATTTTTCCTTGACCTGAAAAGTTAAACAAGCACAAACTAAAAAAACCCAATTTAGTTTTGAAGAAGTAAACAAATTGTTCTTGAGAAATACATTCTTTTTTATTTTCTAAATATTCTTAAAGATCTCAAAAGAAAACACTAATGCTGCTCAGAGGAAACCAAAGAAGCCATCTTTGAACTTAATAACCCAACAGTTTTAATGCATTAGTTTTGTATTTTCATAAGTTAATCTTTGGACTATCATAGCTTTAATGCATTTGTTGTGGATCAAGTTACTGAACTT
>JAULJZ010000021.1:3984269-4022826 GCA_032270985.1 Heliamphora pulchella | reverse complement strand
TAAATGACCAATAGGACAGCTGCTAAATAAATCTAGCTGCTAAATCTGATATTGAGATTCGAATCAATTCCAACAACTTTCATATGATTAGTTGATATTTATGGCTTCTTATAATTCGATGCTTTGGCATATTAGAGCATATGGTGAATTTCAAATATTAGTTAGACCTCCATCGATATAAGTGATAAATCTATTTTTAGAGTTATACAATTTAATAGCAGTCTTTTTTAGGAGTTGGGCTCCTCTCCAATTCGCAAAGAATTGGAGAGACCTCCATTCCTTTTTTATAGGGCTTATGTTGATGCATCTTGATAACCTCCATTCCTTTTTTATGGGGCTTATCTTCGAACTGTTCATTTTGCAGGATATGTTAAAAAGATCATACAAGCAAATCGGAGATTTATAGCACATAATCATTGATTCTAAAAAAGTGAATGACAAATATGATTTTGAGAGTTGACCGGTTATTTTTTAGAATTATTTTTTAGAATTAATATGATTTGATTATATGACTAATAATCTCTCATCAATTTTATTTTTTGCATGAATTAGTTTGGTTTGGTTTGGTTCGGTAATCTTTTTGATGGATCCTACAATATGAACTATTTGAATAATTGAGGACCCTATAAAGAAGGAATGGAGGCCTCTCAAATTCTTTAAGAATTGGAGAGGAGCTGGACTCCTTTTGTAGGTGTTAAAAAGACATTTTTACCTTGTGGTCATACATTTGTTAGTTCTCGATTTTTTTGAAAGATTAGGTTTGGTTGACAGAGCTGAGGATAGAACGCTGCTATCCCACCTAAGGGGCTCAGTTTATACATATATATTTTTATGGTCGAATTCGTTCATTATTTAGAGCTTGCCAAGTATGTCATTCTTGCAAAAATTCATAGTAGTTGGATATCGATAACTCTGTGATTACATCACATTTGGCTACAAATAAATGAATGGAAAGTATAATTTCAAGAACAAACAGTTAAGCAAACGTTATCCGGTCACTTTGTTATAATTATCAAATTAACTTTACTTTTATATGGATAACAAATTCGGCTAGCTCTACATAATGAACAGATTCTATCATAAAAATATATCTCAGATCTGAGGCCCTTAGGTGAGACAGCAGCATGCTGTCCCTTGGGACACAACACGCACCCCCTCTTCCTTGGTTGGCGCACTCCATCTGGGAGTTGTCAGTTGTGGGTGGCTCAAGTTTAATAAATGTAGATCTTAGTAGTAGATTCATTATTAACATGGCAGTCAGGTGTCAGAACTAGCTCATCTAGCTGATAAGGCCTTTGGGTGCGAGATTCTATGTTCCGAAAATCCCATGTCACTGTTGACCTGGCACGTCTTGTATCAAGAACTAGCTCACCGAGCTGATAAAGCCCTTGGCAGGGGATCTCTGTGCCAAACATTTCCATGTTCTGTCTCAATTGATTATTAGATCTTGAATTTCTGAAAGAGTAGGTTTAGTTGACATGTCACACTCGATTCATATCTGAGTTAGGAAGTGTTCAGTTTCATATATTTAGATCCTAATAGTATTTGGTTCATTGTCGATTTGGCACATCAGGTACCGGGAACTAGCTCACCGGGTTGATGAAGCCCTTGGATTCATGGCTGCTGCTGGACTTACAGTTGATCACCCTATCATGACGACGACTGAGTTTTGGACATCACACGAGTGCTTGCTCTTACCTTACGAGCAGTCACTTACTAGGATGGATTCAACTTCTGGCTTGTACTATGATTGTTCTGCCCATTTCCTTTGGGTTGGAGAACGAACTCGGCAGTTGGATGGTGCCCATGTCGAGTTTCTGAGAGGAGTTGCTAATCCCCTTGGCATTAAGGTGACTACATTATTTTGGTGTAACTTTTATGTACACTTTGTTGAATGTTGGTTTATGAATTCTACTCTTTTTTTCCTTTCTTTTTTTAATTATTAATATGTGCAGAAGATTAGGCAGCCTAATAAAATTGCTTTGTTGCTGCAGGCGAGTGACAAAATGGATCCAAATGAACTAGTTAAGCTCATTGATATTTTGAATCCTCAGAATAAACCAGGGAGGATTACAATTATCACAAGAATGGGAGCGGAGAACATGAGGGTGAAGCTTCCTCATCTAATTAGGGCCGTTCGTCAGGCAGGGCAAATAGTAACTTGGGTTAGTGACCCTATGCATGGAAACACCATCAAGGCTCCTTGTGGTCTCAAAACTCGGCCGTTCGATGCCATCAGGGTAAAGTGCTTGCCATTCACTTTTTTTCCCCTTCTTTACGTAATTTATTTTTAGAAAGCATCAGTTAAAAGCTGTAATCCTTTGGTAAATGGGTCATGGTCTGAAAGTCACATCAGTCTGCAATGCTCTTGCCCATGTGCATGTTTTATAAACTGAGTCCATCGAATGGGACTCTTTGACTCATCCAATAAGCTAGGTAATTGATCCTTGGCTCAATCCTGAGGTGGGTGAACTAGTTGATTCACCTTGAATTATGAGTGCCATGTACGTTACAGGAAAGATGTTCATTGACTGGCAATAGATTTAGAACAAGGTTGTAAATAGAGTGTGGTTGGTGGCAAAGTGACGATAAAGAAGTCATGTGCTGATTAGTTAATGCGAGATTCATTGGACGTGTATTCAACGATAGAAAGACATTTCTTGGGGTAGGTAGGTGGTTGTGTGTCCTTATCTATGAGTTGGCTTGGACCTTGGGACCCATTTTGTTAGGTGGAAGCTTTATTTTCTTATTTTCTAATTTTTAATGGTTTGTTGCTTACCAACAAATGGAGCAAAGTTTATAATAATAAACAGTTTAGAACTGCTGATATTAAATTCTGAACTTCATTTTCTCTTTTGCCACTCACAAATGACTTTGCATGGAGGTATTTTCATTGAAATTGTGAATGGCACATCCTTTAAAATGTTAAAAAATATAATTTTTGTTTGAATAGGCGGAAGTGAGAGCATTTTTTGACGTGCACGAGCAAGAAGGAAGTCACCCAGGAGGAGTTCATTTAGAGATGACTGGTCAAAATGTGACAGAGTGCATTGGTGGGTCGCGAACTGTGACATTTGATGACCTGAGTTCACACTATCACACCCACTGTGACCCTAGGCTCAATGCATCTCAATCTCTCGAGCTTGCTTTCATCATTGCCGAGCGCCTAAGAAAGAGGAGGCTTGGATCGCAGCATTCTTTAGCATCCATAGGGCTGTAGAATGGCTTCAAGGCTCTCTGTTATGCTGTTTCTTTTTTCTAAATTAGATTGGTGGATGTATTACTATATTTTTATTATGCTTTTTGTTTTTAGTTTTAAAATATGTTAATGTATTTGGTATGTATTCTGAAGAAGGTGATGGCTTGAGACTACAAAGAGACTGGGGAATAAAGCGAAAAGTTATGGCTGCATTCCTATTGATTATGTTCTATTTTAGTATTATGATTTCTCTATTTCGCTCTTAGTGGGTATGTCAGAATCTAGAAGAGCTTGTTGCTTTTCGTTGAGCTTCATTTTACTCTTTTATTTTGAGTTGCAATTGGTTGAATTGAATAGTTCAAAGCAGAAGGGTGCGAACCCTCTGTGGTTTGTTCATTTCCCTCTTTGTTAAAACAGGTTTCATTCAAATTTAAGCTTATTTTTATGAAACGGAAAAAAAGAGAGACAGGAAATGAATCATGGTTGATGGTGTCTGAATCTGGATGACCTAAGAGAAAGAGACGATTGCTTGCAAAAGAACAGAAAATTTTGACACCAGTGGAGTGCCAATCAAAGGGTCTCCGATACTTAAGTCAGATGCCATTTCAATGAAATAGAACTCACTATAGCTTGAATAAGTTGCTTATCTTTCTTAGGCCTGGTGGTGTCTTTATATACTCCGCATAGACTGCTTGCTTGTTGGGTGTGATTTGGCGGGTTTGATATTTCCCAGATTTATGCTTATTGCTCAGTAGTTGTTTTAGGCAGGAGGGTAATGGAGTATTTGAATTTTCGTTTTTGCTGTGTGAATTCGTTAGGCCTGAACTGACAGACTGAACTTACTAGATCCGCTTGCATTGTCTGAGTGGTATACTGTTGTCCAACGGCCTCTTGACCGTAGCGTTCGGTTTTCTGTATGTGATTGATCGAATTATGCTAATCAATACTTATATGTTCAGGTTTGATTTGCATTAATCTTGTATCTTTCTGCATATGCATTCATGTGCAGTGATTCCCAACTATTGCTCTCCATAGGCATAAAAACCAAGAATGGGAGGAGACATGTAATTTGGCCCCGGTCCAACTTGCTGTGGCTTAGGCGGGTTGTACCTGGCGGACTTGCGTTAAATCTTCAGGCCAGACTTTTTCATCCAGAGGTCGGCCTAAACCCTAGGGATACTGGGTTCGGGTTCGGGCCTCGGCCTCGAGCCAGCTAGGCCAGATGTAATTTTTTGCTTTTTGTTGTTTTTTTGTTTAACTTATTTTATATATTTATAATTTTATTATTCCATGTTAGTTTACTACTTTATTAGTAGTAATTAATATATTAACATTAACTTATAAGTTATAAATTTATAGTTTATAATTAGACTATTAGTTTATTATTGACTTATTATTATTATATTATATTTTATTAGTTTATAAGTTTATTAGTTCATACCACTGTTTTCAAATCCGGACCGGACCGGCCGGTTCAACCGGTTGAACCGGTGACCGGGCTGGCTAACGGTCCGGTCAAACCCATTTAACTGGCTGAGAGTGAAAACCGGTGGTTTTAGTGAAGACTGGCCAAAACTACGATTGAACCGGTGACCCGGGCAAACCGATACCGGTTTACAGAAATCGGCTGGGCCTGTAAGTGTTTAAGTTTAACTTAAAAAAAATTTTTTAATTTCTTTTAACTTATATTTTTTTCAAAGCCCCACAAAACTGTTTATTTTAATTTTTGTTTATTTTTTTGAATAGCTTTTTACCTGTGATGTAGTAAACTTTAATACTTTTTACTTGATTTATATTTTATTATGTTTGTCACTTATGCTTATTTTATTTTAACTTGAGAATCAATGATACTCTAAATTTTAATTTTTTTGTTGGAAATTTTAATTATTTAATTAGAATTATGCTTAGATTATGAAATGTTCTTATTTTTTTTATTTGAATTGTGAGTTAAATGTTATTTTTATTTAATATTTATAAATTTAAAAATTATTAATGATGTAATTATGACGTCACGGTTTGATTCCGATTCAATTCCGGTTGAACAAGTGATCCATCCACCCGTTCCTTTTTTCGGTTTGTTCAACGGTCCGGGTTTAAAAACATTGGTTCATATTTCATAGTTTATATTAATTTATAAGTTTATAATGTATTATTAATTTATTAGTTTATTTAAGTTTATCAGTTTTTATAGTTTATTATTAGTTATTAACTTATTAGTTTATTATATAAGTTTATATTTTATTTGTTTATTAGTTTTTAAGTTTATAGATTAAAGATTTATTATTAATTTACAAGTTTATAACTTTATAACTTTATAGTATTGTAAGTTTATAGTTTATATTATTATAAATTTATTAGTTTATAAGTTTAAAATGTATTATTAATTTACTGGTTTATTATTTATTATAAGTTTATTAATTTTTATAGTTTATAGTTTATTATTAGTTGTTAACTTATTAGTTTATTATATAAGTTTATACTTTATTTGTTTATTAGTTTACTATAAGTTTATTATTAATTTATAAGTTTATAATTTATATTATTATAAGTTTATTAGTTTATTATAATTTATAACTTTTTTATTAATTGCAACAAGTTTGAACAATTGAAATAATAAAATGTAATATAAATTTTATTAATTAAAAATTAAATTTGAACAATTATATAAACATTATATTTCACCCATTATAAGTGTATTGAACACTTTCAAAAAAATAGATAAATTGTATCACTATAGGTCAAGTACATCCTAACTAAATTGACACATATAAGTTTACCAATTATTTACATTATTCTCTACTTAAAATAAATTACAAATAAAATATAAAATTACAAATGTAAAAAAATAAAATTTACAGATTCAAAAAATAAAAATAAAAATTAGTTTGAGCCTGATAATTTTTCAAGTGTTCTACAGGTAATAGTTTCCAAGTCTACTTCTAGTCTTTTCTTCTCGTTTATTTCTTGATACCTTTTTGTTGCATAGATTATATCGCGTGTGATCATCAAAACTTGCACCATTTTCGGCGCTAGTCTGGATCTGTACTCGTTCAGAACTCGTCTATCTGTACCAAAAACTATTTCCGAAGCAATTATAGAGATAAGAATTGCAAGTATATCACGAGCTATCGCAAAAAAATACTGTCTAGACACTTCGTGTTATTTTCAATACTTTAAAATATCAAAATTATTTTCATCTAAATTTTTTATTGCATCAAAATAACGTTAAAGTTCTGTTATAGAACTCTCATGAATCTCAGAAAGTTTAGTAGTTTTTATTATAAACCAATCATTCGTACGACTTTAAAATAAAGTCATAACCGCGGGTTGTGTTGATTGAAATATTATATTAGTTTTATATTTATCATATAATTTTTTAAGTTTTTTATTTGTTGGTACAAGTTGATTTGTATTACCATAAATATTTTTTAAAAAATATTATAAACTAATATTTTTATTCCTAGGATCTAGTATTCAAATTATTCCAAAAATTTGTATTATTTCATTGTAATATTTTTTAAATTTATTTTTCATACTAAATATTATGCAATAATAATTTTCATTGATTACAAATTTATCAAATATTACGGTTATTTTTTAATTACAGTAAAACTAATGTAGTAGTAGGAGTGTAAATATAAGAAAATAATTTTGTAGTTGTGGGAGTTTTGGTCTCACGGGATGCATCGGATATCTATTATTTTTAGAAAAATGTTCTTTTCTTTTCAAACAAGAAAATACAAGATATCTTAGCATTCTTTTTCGAAAAATGGAATCGCCACTTAGTTTTTGAGAAAAACTAAGAAAAACAAAAAGAATGTTGTGGATCTTTTAAAAAACATAACCAGAGAAAAAGAGGGTTAAAGAACTAAGGTACGAAAAGAAAATGTGTTAAGCACTATTTTCGCCCAATCATGAGGTTAACCTCTACTTTGTTAATATTGGTTCTTGTTGTAAACTTTTTAAAAGTAACATATACAGAATAGGAGGTTAAAAAGAGTTCAAACAAAAACAAGTAACGAAACAAAAACCTAACTATGATTCATAAGGTCATGTAACTTAGCTGTTATTTTTAGAAATGCCACACGTATCGTTTGAACAAAACAAAACAAAGCGAAAAACATGTGAATAAGTGATAAAATGAATAAATAAAGGTTTAAGGGTAATGCAATAATGTTTATACCCTTTCATGCTATAAACAGTCTGTACAGAATAAATAGAAGAGACATAAATATCATATTTAAGTTACTGGACATATAGAAAACTCACGGCCGTAACAACAAATGTTACGGCCATGACAAAAATAGTCACAAAATATCTGGCCGTAACAAATATAAGATTACCGCAAAGAACAGAATGAAAAAGCTCACAATCGAGATAAATAAAAGTCATGGCCATGGTTTTTAAGGGTACAGGGGTATAAACATTGCACAAGACTTAAAACAAGCTCAAATGAATAGGATATACAAGACAAAGACCATAACCTATTAGTTCTAGGTTAGGTCCACCATCCTTCATCCTCTATACATGCAATAACTCTAACACAGAATATACAGCATATCAAAATAAATCACAAAACGTTTAAAACACATTTTCATGTCACTGGTCTCACAAAACCTCACGACCGTAACAAAAGGATATTGTTGCCGTAATATATATGAAGAAAAAGATGCAACCGACATGTTTATAGATCTATAAAATAGAGAGAAATGGGGTATACAAAATGAAAATCATGACCCATTTAATCTAGGCCAGATCTACCATTCATTACCCAACAAGAAGATAATCTGAGACACAGAAAAGAGAAGATCCTAAACAGAATAATAAAAGGAGATAAAACCTTTGAATAAACAAACATCAACGAGTTTTGAAAGGAGTTTTCATGTTTTTAGCCTCTGAGCAGATGTCACGGTCGTGAGTAAATAAGGCAAAAATATATCGGCCCTTATCAAAAGTGCACAACCGTGACTGTAGGTTTAACAAAACATACGGCCGTGACATGAGAAGGTTGCGGACGTCATGTTTCAGAACCTCATAAAGCTTTTGATTTGCTCAGTGTGCTTGTAAGCGTCAAAACAGAAAAAGAATAACCATAAATACACGAAATAGAGATATGTGAACACACTGTTAGTAATGAAAAACTTGAAGGAACAATACTTACATTAAAATAAATGGTAAATAAGCAATAAAACAGGAGAAACCTTATCCACGACACCCTCGAGGGAAGAAGATGAGGGTTTAAGAAGAGTCGTGGGTCCCTAAGGTTACCTCGTGTGAGTATCCACCTCAAATGACTCCTCAGGGGTGAGAATAGGCTACCTCAAAGTCAATATGAGCTCTACGAACTCTTTCAAAGCAAGAAAGAACACGAATGAGGCTCGGGAAGTGTGGAATGGATGAGAAAATATCGGGTGGAAGAGTATTTTGATGGGCCTCTAGGTCTTTCTTTTTTTTTATGTGGAAACGCCGCCTATTTATAGACAAGGCGGGCAACACAGACCCCTTCTGGGATGCAGCCATCTATCCAAAAATGAGTAATAGTGATGGCCGCTATCTTTTTGCTTTTATACAGTGACGGCTGCTACCTTTATGGTGATGAAAAGAACAGTTGCGACTTTTTAAAGTTGCGACCTAGATCAACAAGCGACGACCGTGACAAAGAAAGTCACTGCTTTGATTTAGGGTTTGCAAAAAGGTTACGACCGTGTCATAAATGTCACAACCTGAAGGTTTTTAGGATTTTTTCTTGGGTTTTGAGCTATATTCATGATTTTACTTGCTTGGGAGTATCTTCGAGTATGATTTTCATACTTTTGTCATTGGAGCGCATTCAAGATTGGTGTTTAAGATTCGGCTTGGTCAAATTAGGGTGACTACAGTTGTCCTTGTTTGACAGAGCTTGCAATAACTCGTTATGCAAGTAAATGTCAAAACTCTAGAGACAAACCAATTGAACAAGTCGTCAATTTTAGGCACAAACAAAACATGTAGAAAAAGCATGGTCGAACTCGAATTTTCATCGAGCTTCCTACGTACTCCCATTGTAAGGGATCAAATCGATCGTAGTTCATGGAGAAATACATATGATGTAAATAGGCTAATCATGATGCATGACAGGTACAGTATGATGCAAATAGGTACAATGCAAGAAAGTTTAAGGTCACAACATGAATCGATGAATCATCAATCAGTTTTAGGTCGTGAAAGGACCGATGAGTCTTTTAAGGTCATGAGGAGGACCAAATGGTTAATTTAAGGTCATGAGAAGAACCGAATGGTTAGTTTAAGGTTGTGAGGAGGACCGAAGACGCTAGGGGCAGTTTTAGGTCATGTAAGGACCAGTAAGTTAGTTTAAGGTCATGATGAGGACCGAAGATACTATGGATAGTTTTAGGTTATAGGAGGACTAGTAAGTCAGTTTAAAGTCATGAGGAGGACCGATGGGTAAAGGGGCAGTTTTAGGTCATGTAGGGACTGGCGAGTCAGTTTAAGGTCGTGAGGGGGATCAAACTTTTAGGGGGCAATTTTAGGTCATACGGGGACCGATGAGTCAGTTTAGGATCATGAGCAGGACTGAATGCTATGGGCAATTTTAGGTCATGGCGAAGACCAACAAAATCAGTTTAAGGTCACGAGGAAGATTTGAGGGGACAAACTCATTAGTTTTAGGTCGTGACAAGGATCGGTGAAGTGAACTTATCAATTTTAGGTCGTGACAAATATCAAAGAGGGTAGACCTACCAGTTTTAGGTCATGAAAGGACCGGAGAGGTTTAGGGCATCCAGAACATAAAGAGAAGCTAACAAAGGGTCTTTGATTCGTTCAAAACCCATATGAGGGAAGTTCTAAGGTCCAAACAGGTGGGGGCATAAAATAATATGATGGCTGTTACTTTTGGGTGTCGCGGCCTGTACTATTTTTTCCTGAGGAGATGGCGGCCTAAATATAAAGTTCATGGCCGTGAGAAACGTTTGAATAAAAGTTGCGGCTATGGCCAAGCAATGTTGCATCATGGGTCAAGTTGTTACAATTGTGAGATTTAAAGTTTTCGGACCTCGCGGCCGCAAGGACAATGACAGTACATACGGTCTATGACAGGTTCAAAAAAACTCATTTGCGCAAACACAACATTCTCCCTTCTCTCTCGGCTCTCCCATCTTCTTCATCTCTCCTTCTCGTTTCTCACTTTTCTCTCGCACCTTTCTCTCAATTTCATCTCCCCCAACTCTCGGGACACCATGTTTTTACTTCCCTTTATCTCGGTGGTTTTCACGACGATGGTGGGTGGTGGTTTTGGTTTCGTCAGCGAGAAAGGTGGCATCGCTGGTAGCGATAGTGGTGCGGGGCCATCCCACAGTGGTGGTGATGGTGTGATTAGAGTCGGCGGCCAAGGAGGTGGCAGCAGTGAAGTGGTTGGTGGCGTAGGTGGGGGCGGCGCAGGTAATGCCGCAGTTGGTGGCGCCGAGGGTAGTGCGGTTGATGAGGACCTACTCGAGAGAGGTGCACCAGGGATGCTAGAACACTTCGATCCTGGGACTTATTATTTGCCTAACCATCGCTTGCGGAGGCCGACTATGAAACGATTCATTCTTCTGAACGTGATTGTGGAGTGTGAGGTTCTTCTTTGTCATCGCGAGGATCATCTCTTGGCCAAGAACATTGAGGTAGACCAAAGCTTTGAAAGCTTACTTGTTTTGTGGATGTATTCATCGAAAATTATTTGAGCTTGGTTATTTAGTCATTTTGTTGATATCGAATTGAGTTGAATTAGAATTGATATTTTGACACTTTGGATTTGAGGCTTGAACTTGATTAGGTTAAACCTTGACTCGGATTGTAAATGGACCTTGAACTTAGATTGGGAACTTTGGATGAACTTTAAACCGGGAAGATACGAACCTTGAACTTTAGACGGAACGAAACTTTGGATCATGGATTAAAACAAAACTTTTGAACCTGGATTTGAATTAACCTTGGACTTAGATGAACTTTTAGGTTGAATTTTGAACTTGGGTTGAAATCGACTTTTGACTTTGAATTAGGTCGCATTAAGTGAGGCTTACTTTTGAGATTTGGACATGAACTTGTTTTGTGTTGAACTTCAAATTTTGGTTAATTTGAAAACTTTGGATTTTGAACATGTCTTGGGTATGGGTTGACTATGTTGAGTTATGAGTTTAGGATGTATTCGAGCCAAACTTAGGAATTTAGGTTCATTTGAGATTGAAAGTTCAATTGAACTTTAAAAGTTAGGATTTTGAATCAAAACGGTTCTTGTGGAATTTTGGATTTAGGTTTGTGATTTGAACTAAACTAGATTTGAGCATAGTTGAATTTTAGGTTGAACTTTTGATTTGAGGTTGGATCCTAACGTTTGGAGATTGATTTGCCAGATGTGAATTGTTGGTTTTGGGTTTTGTTTTTCTCTTGAAATGGATTGAGTTTTAACGGAGTTTTCAAATTCGAAATGGATTGAATCGCGTCATCATCTTTTAAAAACAACTCTCGAATTGGCTAGAAGTCATTTTTTTCAAAAATTTGAAGTTTGGGTTCCCATTGAACTTTGAAGTCAAATACCAGTGTTTGAAACGAATTAGGCTCGTCATTGGTTTTAGACTGATGTAAGATTTTGAGTTTGAAGTGAAGCAAAAAAGTGAGATTGTGTTTCTAAAACCTGAATTATCCCAAGTCTTGTCTGATGAGGATGAAAAATGTACTTCGGATTGGATTAGAAGTTTGAGAACTCTCCTTTTTGTTTTGAAAATGGGACAGGGCCCGGGTTGCGTAGGTTGATTTTGAACTTGTTTTGCGTCGTTTTGATTACCGTCAGTTTATTTCAGCTATTTTGTCGCATATTTTATTGTTGTTTCTGTGATCATTCTCGCTTATCGTTCATTCCGTTATTACTCTTGTTATTGTTTTTGTTCATTGATCCATTTGTTTTGTTTTTATTGCTCTTGTTGATTCCATTTTTGTTTAATGAGAATAGTTTTTTTAGTTTTAATAAGCTTCAACAGTAAAATCTATTATTTTTATCAATATTAATATAAATTGTTATTTATTTTATCAAAAGATCAATATAATTTATACAAATATCAACATGATATTATCAAACTATTAGTCAGTATACATTTTATACTAAGTTTTCACTTTCCTTAAAACACTACCAAACTAACATTCTTTAACTTGAAAAATTAATCAATACTACAAATGGTTGTTTAAGAGTCGCACAATTATATGAGTTTTTATATTAAAAAATAAATTTTACTTAATTGTGTAACTTATAAAATGCTTCTAGCACCATGAGAAATTTATATATATATATATATATATATTGCTTCTCTGTGGTGTCTCAGCGAACTAAAATTCTCTATTATGTTTGTTTTTATGCAATTCTTCATCTGACAGCATAAAATTGCGTTGAATGATTTTTTTTTGTGCAATATAAATTTTTAACCGTTGTTGGAGGAAGAACTGCACAATGAAAAAATTATAGAGATTTTTTTTAATATTTTAAAGTGTTCGAGTCAATTTACAAGTATCTTAATTATTTCTAATATATCAATTCTACCGTCCAAACAGTTTTGATTTGTCGCGCATAGAGGTGCACAAATAACCTATTAACCAGCTCTAACTCGCCAACCCAACCAGTGCAGTTTATGTGAGTGAGTGAATTGGATTTGGTGAGTTGAATAAAAAAATAAGAAGGGTGAATTGGTTCCGAGTTATATTTATTTAATCTACTATCAATCCAACCGGCTTATAATATATATTAGTTATCGTGTTTCTACATATGACAAATTTCAATCTCAAATACATATTTACATTTATATAACTTTTCTATAAGAAACAAATTAGAATATTTATGATTTTAATTACTATTTTATATGTTGTGATTTTTTTTAATAAACATGCAATGTAAATATTATTGTTAGAGATATTTAATTATGTTATTATTATCATTATTATATTATTACTATTATTATTAGTTGATTTTTTTGCTTAATGTGTTAAATATAACTTTTTAAAATAAAATATGCAATAAGTTTTGTATTTTCAATAAATAAATTTTTAAAAAATAATTTTAAAGTTTTACTTGTTAACCCACTAAATGGTCTAACTTGTGACTTCTCCAAAGTTTTATTTTATAACCCGCTAAATTGTTTAACTTGCGAGTTAAAATTGTCAATAATATCACTTAAACTATTGACTTTGATAATCGGTGAGTCAATAGTAGGTTAAAAAATAATCACCCACTAAAGCCCTATTTGGAATTAATAAAAAAGTTGACATTTTTTAATGAAGTTTAACTTTTAAGTTAGTTTGTTTAGAATAATCATCTGGTTTTCATGATAACTAAAAAAAGTTAAATATATATATATTTTTTTAACATTTATTTTTTAAAATTATTTTAAACACTTTTATTTTTTTTTAATATTAAATCTCTTAAAAGTCAAATTTTAAAACTATTCAGGCAAACACTAAAAATAAATTAGTTAAAATTTTTTTATCCTTTCGTCCCAGTTCAACTCGCGCAGCCCTTAGTCGCGCACACGGCATGGGGGCGCGTAAGAAACGAATAAAGTTAATTTCAGGTGCAATCGCGGTGGCGTAAGTTCTACGAAGATGGCGCGCTCGAGGCAAAGGCGCCGCGTGCTCGCTCTTCCCACCGCCACCCCGGCCCCTACCTAAATACATATACATACGAAAAACTAAGATTGAATGAACTTGTGACAGGAATCTCACGTAACACAGGCTATCAATGGAGGTGGAGTATTCCGAAGCCCAATGCGTACCAAAAGATCGAAGACCCGACGCTCTCGGAGACCTTCGTCTTCTTCCGGATGAAATCATTTGTGCCATTTTGGTGTATCTCACTCCTCGCGACGTCGCTCGCCTTTCTTGCGTTAGCAGGTTTCAATTCTTCCATTTCTGTATATACGTATTTGTACGTCAAACTAACACCATAGAATCTTATTTCTTGGTTGTATTCAATACTCATTCTATTTGCGTAATCACTTCCTTTTATTTGCTGGGAATTGATTGTGGGTTTCGTCGTCGATTCTCTATGGTGGTCAAGGAGGGAGTCTGGTTTATTTGTAGTTCCAAATTGACGCAAAGGTTATTGGGAATAATTCAGGCTTAGATGACAGTAGCGGAAACCTTTTTTTTTCAGGAAAGCATGACACAGTCGGCTAATTGCGTGAGATAATTCAAGCCCCCAGTTGGTTGGTTTGGGAATAGGACACTGGGTAAACCGTTATGGCTATGTTTGGGTAGAACGTTATGGCTATGTTTGGTTGATTGAAATGCACAGACAGAGTGGAATAGATTGGAATAGAATGATGATTCTATCAGAATACCCATTTCAGTGTTTGGCTAGTCAAAAAATAGTAGAATGTCAGATAAAAAAGTAATCACTTTTCTTTCCTTTAATGGAATGAGCATTCCAAAGCAGATACTAAGAAATTTTCATTCCATTCGTGCACAAAATCATTCCGTGTGTTAAGAAGGCTGAGGGATCGGCTCAATATGTTTTCTCGGGTGATTTCTCCATTAGACCTCTGTTCAGGGCACAAAGGATGCTTATTGCTGCAAAATGAGGACACCCTCTAGCAATATGCTTATTGCTGCCAAATGAGGACACCCTCTGGCATTCATATTGCGGATGAGAACCGTAATGATAGGGATGAGAACCCTATTGATGGAACCCAATTGAACGGTTGATTATTTGATTGTAAGAGCAAAAGAAAATTTGACCTGCTTTGAACCCGGGTTGATTGGTTTGGCTTCCAGTGCCACCATGGTTGGTGTAAGTATTATGATCATATGAAATTGTTCCTGGCCATAGCATAAAGCAAAGCTTAGCCTGGTTGGCATTGCATTAGTTATGTCATGTCTGCTATTAAAACACTTTCCGAAGAAGTAGAGTCAGTGTATACAGTTCTAAAGGAATATCATATTTGTCATGTGTTATTTTGCGGCCCGGGAGAGCAAGAAGTTTCTATCCAAGACGTGTAATCAAGATCGACATATTCATCTTTGAAAGAGTTGCAAAATCAAAACTAAGTAATTGCCCCTGATTTAATCACCACTCCATGTACGCAATCAAAGCAAATATTCACGCACACAAATAGAGAAAATAATCGACACAAAAAACTTACGTGATTCGACCTACATCGACCTACGTCTACGAGCGAGAGAGAAAATATTTCACTACGCCGTATGTACAAGAGTGCAAACGACTCCCTTCTTTCTATTAATTAGCCACTTTTCTTTCTCCTTAACCCCAAAACTCTAACAAGTGTCCTATTTATAGGCATACCATATAAACCCTAAGCCCATATAAATAAATAAAACCCTAAACACATTAGGTTCTTAAGAGCTCTTATCCCACCCCAACCCAAACCCAATTACATATAAACTAAAATAATAATGATGTAGGTTGCATACAATACAAGACACACACTGGCTCAACAATCTCTATTTTAGCTCGAATTCTGCAAATCACCCTGAAAATAATCAGCGTCAATGTCGATTCTACTCTAGTCGTCGAATTGCCACACTCAAACAACATGTCCTACACCTCTACATCGAGGCGCTTGCACCCCTACATCGAGGCGCCTACTCCTCCACCGGGGTGTCCTATAAAGCTCACTACTTTGAAGAATAATGTGGCTTCACCCCTCTCCATTTGTACACACAACCAGAGATATCAATGCCACTAACCAAAGTAAGAGCAAAGGAGACTCGCTACTACCGATGCATACACTTCTCCGTCACGTCAGTTGCATCGGTCCTTTTGCTCAGAGCTTTCTTGTGAACATCTAAGAATTGTTGCTGTTGCATTTTGCCGACATCTTACACACAATTCGATTTGTTCACCTGCATACTTGTACGACCTCGTTACTTCTGCTTACCCCCTGTACCTATTATGTATGCTTCTCCGCAACAGCTGTTTATTCTGATCACTCTTATACTTTGTTTGTGTATGTCACTTACCTATATTACTCATATGATGTTTGGTAGTAGCTCCACCCGTCCCAACACTCTCAGCGAGCCTGCATAGATTATCATTCATCTGTCCCTATAGCACATCCCTGCTTCCTTTGAAAATCCAAAAAACTCCACTTGCAGACAAAAACATGCATCCTCTCGAATCCAGCATTCCTAGAAAAATCGAATTCTTCCTTAAATTCAGCTCATGTCTAACCCGATCAAGATCATACCAATCACATTAAACATGCAAAACCACACTGTCCCTACACCAACAACTCTACTCACTATGTTGTTAGTTATCTTGACAATGCCTCTATCACATGCCTGATACATATCAAAATATTCCCTTTTCGCCAACATGTGGAGCGAACATCCAGAATCTAATATTCAATCTAATTTATCTGTACTTGAAATAACTGTGAGCACATCTACTTCTTCATGGTTGGAGCCTTTTATAACCGCCATCTCTAATGATTGTTCTTTTGCCTTGTTTGCTTTATTCTTCGGACAATCCCTCTTCAAATGACCTTCCTTGTCACAATAACACGTCACTTTGTGATCCCTTGACTTGGAATAACCATTCTTCTTCTTGCACCCCTCTTGCCTCATTGTCATTTTGCTTCTGATTTAGTTACTGCTTGATGCAACCATGATCTCCTATCCCAATGATCTGTCATTCTCCCTTTTCCTCAACATCTCATGTGATATGAGAGCAACAGCAATCTCATCTAAACTAAGCATATTTTTTCCAAACATCAGTATTGTACTCAGATGCTCGTATGATGAAGGTAAGGAGACCAACAGGAGAATTTCTTTATCCCCATCTTCAATTTTTGCGCCGATAGAATCTAATTCCGTATATATCTTATTGAACTCGTCAAAATTCTCTATAAAGTTTGCTTCCTTTGTTATCTGAAGTGCATAAAGTTGTTCTTTGATGATAGTCGGTTCGTCATTCTCTTGCTTTGCAAGAGATTATTTTCACGTGTCGAACCCGTGACCTACAGGTCACATGGTGACAATTCTACCGTTGCGTCAAGGCTCTCCTTCACTCCACTCCATAGAAGTTTTTCCTTTTGGTACAACGGGGACCTATTATATAATAGGCACCTACCATACGTTGCTTCGGGCCCTCAAAATGAGACTTTCTAGGACCCTAGGAAAAAGAGAGAGAATTAATACTTTCACTTCGGAAGGAGGAATTGGTTTGGTGCAATAGTAGTTCACGTCAATAAACTAGGATACCATGTTTAGAACGAGCCTTAGAGTTCTGTGAATCTGTCCTATGTTTTTTGGAACAAGGATCATTCTAGTACACAGCAAAGTTGGTGTGTCACATGCTCTAAAATACGGTATGATAAGGGTCGGCTTGCATAGATTATACTAAAAAAATTTGACATACTTCTAGATCAATTTCCTTTAACAATCAGATTACCACTAAATTACGGTCCTTTTTTTTCTTCAAAATTTTCATCTAAAAACACACTTCTAGGAGCATTATGCACCCCCTCTTTTTTATTTTGTCCTGCGAAATACAGTCTCCCTAAATTTTAGATCTTTATATTTGTTTTTCCCCGTTCTCCTGTGGAAACCTTTGAAGAAGCGAATGGACAAAAAATGGAATCACTATTAAATTTTCTGTTTTGAAACATAAGTGTACCATATTTGGGAAAGTGAGTTTCAAATACTATATAATTTGGTGTGAACATCTTTTGGTACCACTGGTTATGTTCGTTAGCCTCAAATAATGTACTAACAGAACTATGGCGGGTCAACAATTTTTAGTCATCATTTTGTGTAATTTTCTTGTGGATTGAAGGTCCTGATGGTCTAACAAATTTTCTTTTGGCAAGAGAAGTTGCAATTTTTTTCAATGAAAACCTTTCTTTGTTTCTCTTGGGAAGACTCCGTACAGATGGACTTACATTTAACATTCATGGTTTCTTATATTACTTTGTAAAACACCTCTTTGCTGTGGTTCCATTCAGCTTAAAGTTGTGTGCAAAGCCTTTATTTAGACTCTAGGTCATTTCTTAATTAATTCAAAATTTCTCTGGCTTCTATTGATGCAGACCATAGACTACTAAGAATGAGGTTTAAAGGAACTGTGAATCCAAACTACCTTTTTTGTCTCCATATTTGAGTTTGTTTCTCTAAAACATGCAGTGTGATGTACATCCTATGCAATGAGGAACCACTTTGGATGAGTCTATGCCTTAACAATTTAAACGGCCAACTTCAGTACAAAGGCTCCTGGAAGAAAACTGCATTGGATCAGTATGTTGTAGGATTCATGCTTTAATTTGGCATACATTCACTTTGCTGTTGTGATTACGAAACTATATATGTTGTCTTCGTTTTTTAGTCCATCATCATCTTCTTTCTCTTGATCTGATTTCCTTTCCCTTCTCCCCTCCCCCGAATCAAATAATTGCAGACTGGATCTGCCAAATGAATATCAAGAAAATTTCATAAAACCAATACACTTCGGTGGTAAGGGACTTTGTGACAGCATTTTTATTATTATTATTATGATTATTATTATTATTATTATTGTATGATGATTACTCGTCCTTATGGCAAAGCTGAATGAAGTTATACTCTCTACAGGATTCAACTCGTTATTTCTTCTTAGAAGACATTACCGTTGTTATACCACATTGGCCGGCTTCTCTTTTGATGATGGAAATGTGGAAAGAAAGAAGGACCTTTCATTAGAAGGCTTTCGTCAAGAGTTTGATGGGAAGAAACCAGTATGAGTTAATGTTTCTGATTTTAATATAAAGAGAATGAATAGCGGAAATAATATCATTATATTAATCAGGCTATTAATTGACATACTTTTTATTTAGCTGTATGATGTGGTGCTTTTTTGCCCTCTTTCCTTTTCAATTTACCCCGCTCCTTCCTCTGAATCTTGACATACAATATTATTCTCCTTATTTGCCCGGAACAGCTACTTCATTTATGTGTGTTCCTTGTTTTATGTGTAGATTTCTTGCACATGTTTCTTTTGATTGTGTTATTGGTGTAGTTCTCATTCTGCCCAGAAAAAAAGGGAAATAAATGTAATTTTTTATGTACTGGTTTCAATATTGAATATTACCCCTGTTTGTTTCCACATAAAAAAGGTTGATTTTAGCTTAAAAACAGCTAGGATTTTTTTTAAGTAAACTTTTTGAGCTCATTAAGTTAAAAGGAAATTGAGCTGAAAAGTAGAACCCGTGACCCAAACTTTTTGAAGTACAACTGCTGAAGCATATGAATTCAAAATTAACATATGAATTCAAAATTTAAGCTAAGTAATCTTCAAATAAGTTGAATTTAACAGGGACATTATTGTTTAATTAACTTAGTTATTTACAACACTACATTGTTTACATTGTTCATAGATTACTGATGAAGCAATTAAGCTGAAAACCTGAAAAGTAGAACCAGTGCCCAAACTTTTTGAAGTACAGCTGCAGAAGCATATGAATTCAAATTTTATGCTAAACAAACTTCAAATAAGTTGAACCAAATGGGGGCATTGTTGTTTAATTATCTTAGTTATTCACAGCACTACATTGTTTACATTATTCATAGAGACTGATGAACTTCACACCAGGTTTTGCTTTCGGGTTTGGCTGATAGTTGGCCAGCAAGGCGTAAATGGACAATTGACCAGCTATTGCTGAACTACGGAGATACAGAATTTAGGATCTCTCAGAGGAGTACTCGGAAAATTTCTGTGAAATTTAAGGATTATGTCTCATATATGCAAATTCAGCATGATGAGGATCCCCTCTATATTTTTTGTGACAAGGTTCATTCTTAATGCTCTTGTGATCCAGTTTTTCTTCAAAATCTGATACTGCTCTAACTTAGAACTCATGCAGTTTGGGGAAGTTGCTCCAGAACTGTTGAAGGATTACAGTGTGCCTCATATATTCCAAGAAGACTTATTTGATGTACTAGATAGAGAGAAGCGACCTGCTTTTAGATGGCTCATTATTGGTCCAGAGAGGTCTGGTGCCTCATGGCATGTTGATCCAGCTCTTACTAGTGCCTGGAATACTCTTTTGTGTGGCCGTAAAAGGTAAACTTTCTTCTGACCTGCGTGAAGGCTAATCGAATATCACGCATGCTTGGTGGTGAACTGCAAATCTTAAATACTTCTTATTGAGTTTGCCTTCAGAATTGTGACATTAAAAAAAAAAAAAAACCAAGTTATCTACCTCTGTTGTTGTTTCCTTCTTTAAACTTATTCTTACTCTCCTGGCAACATATAGAAGTTATAATCTCACAAGTGTATTCACTGATGCAATACCTTGAAACATTCAATCTTTCCCATACAAATGATGTCAATCCGCAAGCTCAAAAAGGGAACAAAAACATTCAGTTCTGGACATGTATTCAATCTTTCCCACAAATTCTAATGTAACTTCCCAATTTTACTGGATGTGCTCAGGAGCACCAGACACATTTCAGTACCAGAGATGCTGGGTGGGTTAGGAGGTGGTAAGATTTGTGACGTATAGACCTCTCTGAACGAGGAGTGTTATGAAATCTCTAGCAAGCTTAACCTTACAACAAGAAATTTATGAAATGTTTTCCTGATCAGTACAACTGTCAGCAATAACGTCCTCTTTTAAATATGGGCCTTTTGCATTATTGGCTTCTTAAATTACTCGCTCTTGTTTGAACAGGTGGGCATTGTATCCTCCCGGAAGAGTTCCTTTAGGTGTGACAGTGCATGTTAATGAAGAAGATGGTGATGTCAATATTGAGACGCCATCTTCATTGCAGGTAAGCTAATGTAGACATGCAATGATACAACACTGCATCTTCCTATTTGTAGTTTCATTTGCTTTGTTTATTATTTTTATTGCCTTTTCAAGTCAACTTGTATCAAATAATCTTATTGTGTTTTTCCAGTGGTGGCTTGATTTTTATCCACTTCTTGCTGATGAAGACAAGCCAATAGAGTGTACCCAACTACCGGGCGAGACAATATTTGTTCCAAGTGGATGGTGGCACTGTGTGTTAAATCTGGAAACCACTGTTGCAGTCACACAGAATTTTGTGAATTCTGCAAACTTTGAATTTGTTTGTTTGGATATGGCTCCTGGTTATCAACATAAAGGAGTTTGCCGTGCTGGATTGCTTGCTCTTGATGAAGGCAGTTTTGAGGATGCTAAAAAGACTACGTTGTCCACAGAAGATAGTTTGAATGACTTAGACCTGACGAGGAAAGAGAAAAGAATAAGATTTTGTGATCCTGGAGAGGAGCTAAATTGTGACAGTGCTCCAAGATGGACCTCCATAAATCACAACCTGCAGGAATTTTCTTATGACATAAATTTCTTAGAGATGTTTCTGGATAAAGAGTGGGACCACTACAATTCTCTTTGGAGTTCAAGCAACTGCATAGGACAACGAGAAATGAGAGAATGGTTATGGAATCTTTGGGCTGCGAAACCAGGAATGAGAGATCTAATCTGGAAGGTATTCCTCTGTTTGTTAATTTCTTATTTATAATGACCCATTTAATTTAACCAAAAAGCAGCACTTGATAGCATGAATGCTAAGGCCCCCATCTTTTAGTCCCCGGGTGATTTGCAACAGCCTTATGTTAGCTCCACTTCTCTCCCAAGAGAGGGGGGTGAGAGGAATATTGCTCTCTCTCTCTCTCTCTCACAGGGGGCTTATCCTTATCTTTTTTATGCAAGCATTTATTGAATGGTTGGACAACAATCATTATATCTAGGTAGTTCTTCTTTGCCAAGGTGATCTGCTCAGATGCCTTCTTGTGCTCCTACCTCAAGCCAAGAGCTCATCCACCTTGACAACTGCTCATCCACATTTCATGACTATCATGTGTGATTGAGACTTTCGAATCCCAAAGAGTTCAATCTGTAATTTGATAAGTGAACGGTTGATGATATTTCTTTTACATCTGACCACTGATGTTCTGAAATGGCCTAGGGAGCTTGCCTCGCACTGAATGCTCACAAATGGTCTGAATGCGTGAGAGAAATTTGTACCTTCCACGAGTTGCCTTTCCCCACAGATGATGAGAGACTTCCAGTTGGCATGGGTAGCAATCCTGTAAGCGAGTTTTCTGTTATAAGGCATGGTTTCCTGCAGGTTAACAAGTTTGTTAGCATTTCTGTTTTTTACTTTAAACTTGGTAGTTCTTTTTCTTGTTCTTCATATTGAATGCATAGGTGCTAAGCAATTTGAGTTCTCCTTAGTTAGCAATTCTGGAAATAACTCAATACACTTAATTGGTTTTCCTGTAGGAATGATCACAATATTATAAGGAAAATTTAACGATTCTATTTACATTTTCAAGCAAAATGCAAGTAGACATTCTTTTTGTATAAGCGATGTTTACATGTGCTGCATTATGTAAACATCCCGCTGTTATTAAAATTGAAGCCATTGTTTTTATTTAGATGTTTAGTCGAAGGCATATCATGATAAATTCTATGATTATCATTAAATTGCCAACCGTTCTCATTCTAGAAAAATGATGTTCAGCAATCTGACAACTTTTTGTATTATTCGTGAACAGGTTTATCTCATTGCTGACCATGTAATTAAACTCTATGTTGAAGGGGGGCTGGAAGCATCTCTTCATGCTTTAGGATCTGAGGTAACGAGAATGTTTGGTGTAGTTAAAATTATGAACTTATAGATTATAGCCAAAAAGATGTGATCATGACTTTAGGTACAAGTTATAAGTGTTTGTTAAAGTTGTACACAGCTTCAAGTAGTAGAATTTGTGTTTGTTGATTTAAAATCCGAAGCTATGAGCAAAAAGCTACTCCTGTTTGGATCTTCCTAACTTTTGTTGAGTTATAATCTAAAAGCTGAAAACTATGCTCAAACAAAAATCCTCAGCATCTGGTGGCTCTTGATTTTTCTCCCTTGTAGTACTTTAATCCACAGACATCTTATGTACGTTGAATTGCATCTTTACAGCTGGAGTTTAACAGTCTACTTTGCAAGATTGAGTCCCCTCTGAAAAATCACATTCCTGGTATTTTGGGAAGCGGAATTGTTTTTATTGAAAATGGGTCATATAAGATTGTACCTTGGGATGGCAAAGGAGTTCCTAATGTGATTGCTAGCTGTAATTTCATTCCAGAAAATTGTTTGGGAGTTGATTTTTCATTTAGCATATGGAGCAAAAGACATTTTGAGTTGAGAAAAGCTGGGATTTCAATAGCTGAATCAATGGGTTCTGGTGAATGCTCAAGGATATGGCCGTATATGATAACAAAAAGATGCAAAGGGAAAACATTTGCAGAGTTGTAAGTTAACTTAGCCTAACAGTTCCTTGTTTCAATCTGGATACAGGTGCTTTTCTAATATGTTAGAAGTAGTTGTATTGACTTTGTTGTGTTCTCTTTGCAGAAGAGATATCCTCTCATGGGAAGATACTCTAAACTTAGCTTTCTTTCTGGGCGAGCAACTGCGCAACCTTCATCTCTTACCTCTCCCATCTTTTAATGCTTCAACATTTGCCAATACTGAAGAGAAAGTAGAGTACCCTTGTGTTAATGGTCTGATGGAGACCGTCACAGATAAAGTTAGTCTTCCCGTGGAGTGGGAATTCTTCATCAAAACTCTAACCATAAGAAGGAAGGATGTCTCTAGCCGCTTGGTTAAATGGTATGACAACATTTATCACTAAAGAAGTTTGTAGATCTTTGAAGTGTAAGGTAACTGCTTATGAAATTTACCACATACGTGTAGGAATGACACTCCTTTCTGATTCTTTTTGGCATCATGCTAAACTTTTCTACTGTTAAGTTGTGTCGAACTTAATAAGTATTGTACACAGACTTGTAACCCTAGCTATATATATATTGTAGCTTAGGGCAATTCCGATTTCATTTGTTGATCTTTCTTTCTGCTTTTGTCTTGTTATTAATCCTGCAAAGGGTTTGCTATAAACCTGACATCCATCTTGTTTGTTATCAGTTATACTAACATTTGGTATTTGTGTTTTGTTTTGGGAGACCAACACGTGAGACTCACCGAATTGTACATCATTATTACTTCCTTGTTAGAAGACCAAAAATAGTTTATACTAGCTTAAATGCGTACATCGTTGTTACTTCCGTATCATATGTCTAAAAATGATCTTTACTCAAATAAATTGGCAGAATTAGTTATTTCTTAAATTTTATTTGTCATTTATTGCTCGCCATTTATTTGTCATTTATTGGCAGAATTAGTTATTTCTTAAATTTTATTTGTCATTTATTGCTCGTCATTTATTTTTCCTCCTGGATGGTAAAATGTGGTTGCTTATGGCTATATTTGTATAATTTTGAGAAGTTAAAGAAATTTATGTATATAGCTAGGAAAAGATTTGTTAACTGGATATTTCTAGACTATAGGACTTGTAAATGGAAACCTTATACAAACCCTTGGATCGAACTCGCCATTGAAATCCGATTAACAAGGGGAGTGTGCCTACGAGCTTATGTACATATAGTCAATCCCATACTTAACCATGTGGGACATAATGTTCTAGAGTTGAATCTTGACGGTTCATTAGTTCTAGCTAGGTAACTTTGTGGACCTTGTTTTTAACAGGTAGCAGCCCTTCCTAGGTCACCCCTCCACATCTCAAGCCCAAAGCCTCAACCCATACAAATCCTATACTCAAAAGATAAATTATGAGGTACTCCCGGGGTGCCATATGGCATTACTTACGTGGTACTCCCGATAAATGAAAATGTTTGACTCACACTAAGTGGGTCACCTTTTGTCGCCTACCTACCCAACAAAGGTGGACCATGGGCCACCATTGTCCCACGCGGAGTGTTTTCCGCTACATCATTGGGTAGTTGGCTAAGAGCACCACATAGGCAATTTCACACGCTCCGGGACTACCGATTAATTACTCATACTCAAATGGCGTAAGTTTGATCCCAAACTCAAATGGTAGCTACCAAATAGTGCAAATCCTTTGACAAGACTTGCCCTTAAAAACTATTTTGCAAAGGGAAATGGTGCCCAAGAGCTTATATACACATAATCCAGCCCATATTTTACCATTATGGGACATTCCAACCATAACATGAATGACGATAAGCATTGAAAGAAGAAAAATGGAAAATGTGGAGTTTCATATAAAGCACATTTAAGACATCTTGGACTGAAGTTTTGGAATAAGTTTAAAACTCTATTTGTTACTTCAATTTAGAATGTAGGACAGATTTTATGTTATATTATGTTTAGTCCTTGGACATACTCGGGTTACTATTCTCGGGTTATTGTTCACAAAGATAGAACAGTTCTTTTTCATCCCCTAAACCCTCGTCAATTAAGTTTAAATCATCCCTACCTAATATTTTCCCCTAATCTTTGGACTTTTATTCAACACTAAAAACCCTTGAATCCATTGCTGTCTAGAGAAATTCGGCATTGTTTCTCTGCAGAACGTGCAACCATTCACTTTAGAAATCAACTCAATTTCACCCTCTTCGTTCTTACAAATGCTTGAATATTTCTTCTACTTCTTAGAACCTCAACTCTTGAAGCTTTCAATAACCCATCCTCACCAATATTCCTATAGCAGGAACTCTTAGGCCAAGTTTCCTAAAGTTGTCTTGCATCAACACCCATGTCTGGGATCTGGTTTTGTAGCCAGAAAGAGGTATTGCTTGTTGAAAATATTGCACTGCTTTATTGTGAGCTATCTATAGTCTTCTGTACATATAAACCCCTGATGGTCAAACTCAACTCTTCTCCCTGATGTTAATGTATTTCTTAGAATTCAGGGTGGTGTTGTTTGCCTGGATAAAACATGGAGGTCTTTCATGAGACTGAGGCTGTAAGATGCAATAGTTAAGATACTCAAACTTCTAACATTATGAGAGACTGGAGTGCTATTAAATAGTGTTCCCTTGTTGTTTTCATTTCGTTGAGAAAGATGGCTTTGAATATGCAAAATTCATGTTTATTAAGTCATCCTGTAGGATTACAATTTGTGGACTTTGTTATGGTTGAAATAATCTAAAACAATCTGTTTTCTCTTTTTTGCTTTGACTCTTTTGCATGCAATTGCTTTGTCAAAATGCATGCTCCTCAATTGCATTCAATCGGGCATAGAAAGTTAATGCTCCCTTTGTCATCAATAGTAATGTTGTTTTGGTCTCACAATTTCATGAATGTGAACATCGAGCTCCATTTATGCATTGAGTTAACAAAGCTTTCAATCTGCACCTGTGAAATTCTTCTTTTGCACCTTGCAGGGGGGATCCAATTCCTAGATTTTTGATAGATAAAGTTCACGAATACATCCCCGATGATTTTGCAAAGTTTCTGAGCATATTTGAGGTTGTTCCCAATATCTCTTATTAGTGGTTTTCCTATTGTTTATTATCTTTTTTGGTGGTAAAGGTAGTTATATCCATCTACATTATAACTTCATTCTTTAATTTGCTTCAGGATGGAAAATTTGGTAAGCCTTGCTCTTGGATACACTCTGATGTGATGGATGACAATATTCACATGGAACCATATGGTGTTAGTTCTTGCTCAACAGAGCATAACTCAGATGCTGACCTGATGCATAATGGTCGTGTGAATGGCTATCATAGTGGTGGGAAGGGGAGATCATGGCGTCCCAGTCATATCCTTGATTTCAGTGATTTATCGATAGGTGAGTGCTTTTAACTGATTTAGTGGTCTATATCTAAGATTCTAAACATGTTTGTTGTGGAATTGGGCCAACAAAAAAATGTTTGTTGCAGAATTGGAACTTTTCCAGGAGTTCATTCATGTAAACATAAATTCAATCAAGTAAATAGAAGTTTGATGGTATAGGCCGCCAACGATTAAAGTTAACATGAAATTACAATATAGCAAGGCTGCTACTTGTTTGTGCTTAAATATTCCCGCCAATTTTTTTGGTGGGCTTGGACATCTTTTGTAAGCTTGGTGTTGCTTAGGTTTCATCCTTCAAGCAACGTAATTCAACCCTAAACTGGCCTAAAGATTAGATATATGAAAATATACTTACACACACAAGCACACATGCACTACTAACTAGCTACAAGCCTATGAGTGACTGGCCTTTCCAAGATTTTATTCTTTTTATCATAAACCACTCTGATAGCAAGGCTGCTACTTGTTTGTGGTTGGATCGGGCAAACCAAAATGTTGGGTGGATGTGGACCGCATTTTTAAGCTTGGCTTAGCTCGGCTTAAAAATCAGCAATCCAACCTTAACCAAGTTGGGCTTACGTTTCAGCCTTCAGGCAACCCAATCCAACCCCAAATTGACCTAAATATTAGATGTGTAAACACATGCATAAACACATGAGCACCAACACACTCCTTAAGGTTTTAAAAAGCAATAGCATCTGCCATAATGGTAACTGTGGTGGTAATGTGGTTTAGGAGAGTAACAGTCGTAGCGTAACAGGCGGCAACTGGAGCTGTGATTTTTATTTTTGTACAACTATGTAAAATTGAACTTATATAAAATTGAACTCATATGCATGTTTCTGTTCCAAAGTCATATTTATTGAAGTTTAAGATGGTTTTTGGTGAATTGTATTTACCTTCTGGATATGATTCATTATATGTCCTAATTTTTTAGTAGTTTTAACTCGACTTTAAACTGTTTTATATATTTTTATTTAGTAACTAATGAATGTTTGTGCTAAAGATTTATAATGCACAACTGAAGTGTTATTTAATTCTTTATTAATAGCTATTAAGTTGTGTATATATTGAAGTACATTATTTGACATGTTTAAATATGCTAAATTGCTAATAGATTAATGGAAAAAACCTAATAATTTTGTGTATTTTTTCAAAAGTAATAAAAATAATATGTAATACAACATTAAATATATAAATCTAAATTCAAGCACCCAAGATTTAAAGATTTTAAACTTTGTTGACATAGGACTTGAACAAATATTTGTAGAAATCAAATAAATCAGAATTCTGCATGTTCGAAAGCAAAAATGTGCAAAAAAATCTTGTAAATCAATTTTTTTTTGAGCCAAATATTGTAAGTCACTCTTTATCTATGTGAATCCACCATTTTCTGCACTTCTAAGTGCAAATCTTGAACAAATAACAAAAATAATAATAATGAAGAATGCAAGCAATCAAAGTTGTTACCATAAGGAGAGAGTGGCGCAAATACTATAGATATAAAATTCGTTAAGGCAAGTGACACAATTCAGGTTTGTTAGGTATGTGATTATTGGCTCCATAGCTTTTTTACGGTGGCAAAAGTAGAAAAAAAAAAGAAGAAAAAATAATTCCAACTGTTCACACACTAGAGAGTTGTTACGGTCACTATAACGGCGGTAAAGTGGTCTGGGCCTTATGCCCATTACTGTGACCATAACGGCCTTTACGCATGGGATTTCTCATCTGCTATTTCGACCGTAAAGGAGATCTGGAAGCACTGAAACCATTACGTAATGGCTATTACCGTTAGCTACACCTATTTTTAATACTATTACTAACTAGGTACCAGCCTATGAATGGCCGGCCTTTCTGAGATCTAATTCTCTGTGCTAATGTATGATTTGTTCTTTAAAATGCGTCGTAAGAGAAATACTACATGGTGGTACCTTTAATCAGCTTTTCTTTAGAAGATTTCAAAACCCTATATCTCTATTCTCTTTGGAGTGTACTGCCCATTCCCTGCCAGTCCAGAACCTTGTGGGCACTAACCGTCTGTGCACTTTGTTTTCTACATCTACATTTCTATCTAATCTCTACATCATGATGGAGAAGAAACAAAACCTTAACCTCTCTCGTAGGCTACACATCCAAACAGGGCAAGTCTGTTTCTTTCTCTATGTCTTACATCTTTTTGTCTCTAGTCCTCTGTTGCTTTCTTCTGATCACAAAGTATTAATTCTCAGATTGTTAATCTTTTCTTTCCCGTCCATGATCTCCTCTATCTGATTTTGACTTTGACTTTATGGTTTTTGATTTTTGTCAATCCAAAGACTACGGCTTTCATTCCAAAGTTCTTTCACTTTTCTCCCCTCATTTTAAATCTGCGGCCTGCAAAAGTTTAGCTTAGGATTCCCTTTGGCTTGAATAGCTGTGGTTGAAGATCAGGTTGCTTCGGGATTGTGCGGAGCCTGTTGAGATTAGATTGAGCCTCAACCCAAACTAAACCACCTGTGACCCAGAACTTTACTGATCCTTCAGGATGGATGATAACTGTCTTCTCAGACTAAAAGTTCATCCAGCAGACATCAGTGAATTTTATCTTGGAAATGTTTAGGCGTAACTACAAGAACAACAATTTCATGCGTCTAATCGGTAGAATCTATGTGCTCATGGTGGTTTATGGATTGGTTGCTTTTATTAAACGAGCTTGTCCATGTCCTTAGTGGGACTTGCTTGATGGTATTTTTCCACAGGCATAATTCAGTTGCAATGGTGCACGTAGACGAAGTTGAGTTATGTTTTTTTGGTTCTATACAGGACACAATACAGGCGAGAGAGGAATTGGCTTCTGTCTTTAGCCCATATCTCCATTGATCCCTATAACTAGAGTTGCACAGTTATAGGTGAACATGCTTATCTGCCATGACTCCATATGTTTCATGGTTATAGGGAATGTTTTTGCTGCTTTTCTGACATCCAACACGATTTTTGTGCTTTTATTTGTTTTGGATTCACTTTGAGACATTTACAACCCTGTAAATTATCGCTGTCCAGGGATTAATTTTAGGCCTCCAGGTGTTCTTTCTTAGTTCTCTTCTTTTGGAGATGCTGTGCGATATAATGAGGGTTTTGCACTTGGAGTTGGTTTTGAGTTTGGTTTTTTCTGTGACCAATGCCTTATTTTACGTATGTGGCATCAAGTCAAATAACACAAATGCACAGAAATATACTACCGGAGAAAGCATCTTAATCTCATTTCGGAGTGTGATTTTTTCTTCTAATATCATCTTGGTTGATATCAATCAACCAAAAAAAAAGGTTCGTCTTTATTTGTGATATGAAAGTTGACTTTTTCTTGTGCAGGTGACCCTATTTGTGATTTGATTCCAATACATCTGGATGTCTTTAAAGGAGATCCCAATCTCTTAAAGCAGTTTCTGGAAAGCTATAGACTTCCATTGGCAAGAAAAATATCACAGCATGGATCTATTGAGGGTGACAGCAAGTTTGGACGACTCTCGTACATAGCCATGTAAGTAAAGCTTGACCTCTTCTGAATGTAATGTCTTGTTCCAGTATAGTTCTTCAAGATTTTGTTAGTTGACTTTAATGGAAGATCATTTATGAATTGGCACTGTAAGTTTACTTCGTCAGTTTATATGCATAAATTAGCTTATATGTCGTTGTAGAAAACCAATTGTTTTTCACATGCATGTCCTTGATGAGACTGTTTTCAGTTCCTCTCATTTTGGAAAGCTGATTGGCATGAGGAAACACAATTTTGTTTTGTTTTTTGCTTTTAATGTCATTTTGGCACCACATTCCTTGTAAAATAATCTGTCTTCACATATACTTGGGGAATTATTTGGATATTACCATTTAATGGTGCATGGACATCATATTTTGGTCATAAGAGGTATGAAGGTGGTGGTACTTGTCGACTGGTGCACGCTACTTCGGTTTGGTTAGTTTCCAACCAGACTTAGGACCAATAGACTTAGGTTGATTTCCATTTTAAACCCGGAACATACTAATGTTTTTAATGCAGAACTGATCTGAGATTTTGAAAGAACCTGACCAACCCAAAACCTAAATAGAATTTGAGAAGAATCAATCCAAATCTAAAAACCTCAGTATTATTTGGCCTATCACACAAATTCTGTACTATTCTGTGCTTGGGTTGTTGATTTGAAGGTATTATTGTACTTTTGGTTGTCATAGTAATTGCTATATGAATTATGCCAACCACTCATCTAGGCCCATACATAGGGGGTCCAAAACACTGCATAACTCACAACTGGAGTATGGAAATGAGCAAAGGGAGTGGTCATGATTTTTCTCATCCGCTTCAACCACGTCACATTCTAAGAAAGAATTCTAATCTTATAGACTTCACGAGAAGATTGTACCGAAGCCCTATAAGGAATGGAAAGTGGATATCGTATTTCAGAAGCGGAAAAAGTAGTGATTTTGGAAGGGGTGACATGTATTGGAGGAGGAGGAGGAATTATATGTAAAGTTCTCGGTGGCTCACCTTTTATATTAAGGGGTGCAACTTAAGATGTGGTCAAGAATGTGGACAAAGTGTTTTTCTTCGGGAAATTTCCGGTCTTCTACTATTGATTAGAGGGTGTTGGTTGGATCATTCGTTTATAGAGGAGGAGCATATGGCAACTTTGAAATCCTTGAATGGGATAAGGCGAGGGCAAGATGGCTTGACTATCGCCTTTTTCCAACCTATGACACATGGACTTGGATATAGGGGTCGGGTGTATGTGTGTACAAGTGTCAAAATCATTTAATTTTCATGTCTAAGTATACGAGGACATGGCAAAATGTTAATGTTCCTAAATATATTTGTTTATATTCAAAGATAAAATGGTGTTTTCAAGGTGTCATAAAACATTTCATGTATAACATGTTTTATACATTACTATTTAGTAAATTCAAATTAATAAATTTGCTAACTAGGTTTATGTCCAACTGCACATGATGGACACATATCTCAACTCTTATTCAATTGTCAAGTGGATGACACATGTATGTGATATATTTAGAAGATTTTATGTAATATGGTGAAGGAGGAGGTGCTATCTTGCTAGGGATGTTTACTTGTTTTTATGAAACCAGCCAATTTGAGGAGAGCTTAAAGGCTTCTTTCCTTGGCTTGATTTGGAAAATAGTGAGAGCAGAGGATGTATGGGATTTTAGATCCATCAGTTTAATTGGTGGGGCATACAAACTTCTAGCAGAAGTCCTTGCTGTTTGCTGATGGATGTGTTACCTCGGGTGATTTTAGATTCCCAAAATGCGTTTATGGGGGTAAGCAGATTTTGGTGGCGAATGTAGAGGTGGATTCAAGGATTTTGATTGGAGTTCGGAGCTTATTTGCAAGTTAGATATTGAGAAAGCTTATGATCACTTTATTAGAGAACTACTCATTTATTGTTTAAAGCAGATGTAGTTTGGTAAAAAAAATGGAGGGCTTGAATTTGGTTTTGTATGTACACTATTAGACTTTATGTGCTAATTAATAACTTACCAAGTCTTTTTCTCTCTTTAGGAGTTTGCGTTAAGTGGATCCATTGATTACATTGCTATTTATTTAGGCTATAGAGGTTCTTAGCAGATTGACAAAACTTTGATGGATTCTCTTTATCGGTTTCCTATTTAATCTATAAATCCGTTACCATCATTTTGTACGTGGGTTGTGCAACATTTCAGTTTGCATCTACGTGTTTTATTTGATTTCATTCTTATCCATTTTGATGTGGCGCAAAAGTTATGTACCTTGATTCTTCTCATGAAGCCCAAGAGAATGGGGGGACCTTCTTTATTCATGATGAAGCATGAATACTTCAAAATAGGCCCTGTATGCATATCGGATACGTATCGAATACGGATACATATCCAATACGCGTAATAAGTATCCAATATTTTTTTTGAATTTCGGATATGGTTCGGATACGTGAAGTATACGGGAAGGATATGGCGGAGGTACGCGAGGCTCTAATTTTTTATAGGATAAATTACACTGACTTTTTCTCTGGTTTCTAACAAAAATAGAAATCTCCCCTGTGATTTATGAAATGCCATTAACCTCACATCAGGTTTAATTTTTGTATCAAATTAGTTCAACCGTTAAATTTCGCTCTGCTGCGCCTTGTTTGACGCTTTTTTTGAAAATTTTTTTATGATCCAATCCGTTCATTACATAGAATTTGTCGAGTTTGTTGAGCATGCAAAATTCTAGATTCATCTGATACATGTAGTTAAGTAATTGAGTAACATTTATTTAACAATGTTTTTTTAAATTATAATATTTATTTATTTATATATAAAATAATATTAGGAGATCTTATTCAATCACTTAGTTATAGATATCAGAGGAATCTGAATTTTCACATGCTAAACAAACTTGAAGAGTTCTACGTAATGAACGGATTGGATCATAAAAATTTATTTGAAAATGCGCCAAACAAGACACAGCTGAACGAAAATTTAACGGTTAGACTAATTTGATGTAAAAATTAAATCTGAGGGAGGTTAGTGATATTTCAGAAACCATAGGGGAAGTTTTTGTTTTTGTCAGAAACCAGTGGAGAGGTCAGTGTAATTTATTTTTTTTTATATTGTTTAATTTTCTTGGGATATTTTTTGCTTTAAATTTTTAATTTGTTATATGTTTTACCATGTTAACTCTAATACGTGATAAATTTGTGATTTATTCTTCTTTGTTAATTATTTTAATATTCCATCATAATGTTTTGATTACTTGTCATGTATTGAATGCTTGATTACAATAACAAAATGAATTTATTCTTACTTTTGGTTGTATTTTTATAAATAATACAATACTAAAAATAAAAAAGATAGCATTTTTTACAAACGTGACCTAGCCGTATCTGTATTCTGCTTTTTTTAATTTTGCTGTATCGCCATATCCATATCGGATTCGTATCCGTGCTTACTAGAATTCATGGTGAGGTGCCATAGTAGGAAAAGGAAGGAAGACGGATTGGTATTTGGTGCCCTTTGCTCTGATGTGGATTGTATGGGGTTGACAGAATAGAAGGGGAAAGTAGTCCATTTTTAGATTAAAAAGTAGATTACTGGATCCTTTGTGAATTTTGTTCTCAGACACTGTTAACGTGGGCTTGAATCAAGTTTTGGATTTTGTTGAGGCCTTTGAATGTTTTAGATATATAGGTTACAGTAATTTTTATGCACGGGTAGCGCCCCTTGGTACCTTCTAATACATACATATATATATATATATATATATATATATATATATGTATATATATGTATGTGTGTGTGTGTGTGTATTTAATTATCTAAGAGCATTTAATGTGTTGAGATGCCATACCATCAAATAGATTGGGATGCCATGTAATAGAGCCAGCAAGGCAATGAGAAAGTTTTTAGAATTATTTTGATAGGTAGGTGGCCACATTTGGTGCGGGATCCTATTCATGGGCAAATAACCCTGACCTACCTACCCTCTGCATCATCGATTAACAGGCTTATGATTTTTCCAGAGTGGAAGGAGAATTTCTCTTATGTTTAGAGCTTGCTGTCTGTTAATTCCAACTTGAGATGGTGTATTTATATATTTTTTGGACAGAAAAGCCTTATGAAGGGTGAACATCTCGTACTTTCTCATGTTTGGTTTAAAAATAATTAAGAAAGGAAAGGGAAGTGTGTAATGCACTTTTACTATTATAACCTTTTCTACTTTAACAAGAAGTCCCTAATGCATTCCCATTTCCGACTTTCCCATCTAATGCTTATTTCTTTGGTTCACCATGCATCTTTAACTTCCCTGTCTGTATGTTGTCTTCCCCTTGATTCTATGCAACTTTGTTGACTTATAATGAATGTACAACATATACTTATCATTGACGATTCAATTGAAGTTGAGGAGAATATCACATTTTAATCAACCTTCCTCTTAAACAATATGCTGGGCCTAAGGCAGTGTGGCTCTTGGGTTCAGCTCTATTCAACCTCTTGGGGTCACATGCACAAGATAATCATGTTTCTGATGAGTCTTGGCTTTGCGTGATCTCTATGTGTGGCAGGGTGTATATTGGCCTGGGGTTCCCCCGCAACGGGTTCCTTAATCATCAAAAAGTTTGATACGTCATGCCTCTAGTTTGTTTGAAGACAACAGCACGATTAATTGGCAAGGAAACCATGGGAACACAAGAAAGCCCCCCACTACTTATACCTAGTACATGTGTCGCTTCCACACACGCAACAAAAATGCAATAGAATTCAAATAAAAAGGAAATATTAGTAATAAAATATTACTTTTTTTCCTTTTGTTAGATGTATATTGGTATTAAAAAAGTAGTAATATCAGTGATTCACTCCTTGCTCCATTTCGGTTCAATTTTGAAGGGGAAGAAAAATACTCAAAATGTGGGCCCTCTCCCTCCCTTACAACCCTTCCATCCACTTCCCGTCCCCTCCTCCAAAATAATTGAAACAAGGTGATAACTAACTTTCTGCTTCTAAAATTCTTCAGTTCCCCTCCAAACCCCTCAATTTAAATGGATTGTTAATGCCTTGATGGGGATAAGGCTCTTCAAGTCCATGCCTCTTTTCCCCAGTAGATGTTGTAGTGTGGTATGGAGGATATACTTCAAATTCGTGTGAATTTTCATCTAGATCGTAGTTGATGTTGGTTGGCATGGTGGAGGGGCTTTAATTCTTAGCAGCCTTTTTCAAGTGCCAGGTACTTGGTTCTCTTAGCAGTGAGCGTGTGAGTGTTGCTTCAGTTCAGTTCATTTCAGTTCTTGTTTTGGTCCAGATGCGCATCCCTATTACTCACCTTGGTGTCAGCTTTGAGAAGTGAGGAACCTCATAAGCAGGTCTTTGCCAAATGCTTATTTCCAGATATCCATTGGACTGTGATATTTTGAGAGGATGCTAAAATGGTATAGTTGTTTTGTTGTTTATAATTGTGCGGATAGAATTTGAGTAGTCTTGTGCCTCCCCAACCCCAACTCCACGCCCGTTGGTAAAGCCTATGCCAGCAGCAGAGGTTCTTGACTAAGCCACATGAATAGCACTTTTCAGCTCAATCTGATAGTTTCAGCCTGGTCAAGATTATGATAGTTTCAAAATACTATCTTCTTGAAGTAAATCATACAAGCTTATGTTGAGGGATTTCTTTGCAATGTGATGATGTTGCAAATCTTTTTTTTTTTTTTGTTAGTGGATTAACCCCTCCAAGGCCTCTTGGGAGAGGTAAACGTTAGAATACCTGCAATTACCTGCAAACTACAGTGTATCAGTTAAGTTAAGAGTGCTTTCAGCGAGAGTTGAATAGAAAACCTTTAAGTTAACGGTTGGTCCTCGTGATGATCTTAACTTGACGGGTTATGTCGCTAATCCTCTTTACATAAGAATATCGCTAATCCTCGTTACATAAGAATACGATAAATTATTTACTCATTGCAGTGAGCATTGCTGCAGTTGTGGAACTGACTTAACTGAATGCTTCAATGCATACAGGTGCTATTGTATTTTGCACGAGGAAAATGTCTTGGGAGCTATTTTCAGCTTATGGAAGGAACTGAGGATGGCCAAATCATGGGAGGAGGTTGAGGCAACAGTGTGGGGAGATTTGAACAAGTACTCTGGTTTTTGTTGATCCGCCCTTTAGCTTTGTTTTTGTTATTGCAGTCAGAAACGATGGATATCGAAGTCTTGCAAACAATTAACCTCTCACTATAACCAGAATTTAGGTATCAGATATTGATCGTTTTGCAACCGTAGAGTGGATATAGCCTCGCAATATAGCCTCTTGCGAGGCAAGGTAAATCTATGTACTACAAACTCATTATGATCCGCCCCTCATCGGATTTTTCATACGCGGAAATTTTGTGCACTGTGTTGCCTTTATATATTGATCGTTTTGCAACTAATTAAGGTTGAAACTTCTGATACTGATCTTGTTAATCGATTTCTGTCTGCAACTCGTATTGTTATTGTCCTTTGATGTTATGTTGGATGATGTTGGATGTACGATTTGTAAATTCATATTTGTTCTTCTGGATAATAATTAGGGCACAACTTGTTGAAGTTGTAATTTTTGTAATGGACCTAAAGTTGGCGGATTATATATTTATTTCAATATTAAAGCAAATGGATCTGTATAATATATTTGTCTTGTGAGATGAAACTGAACTTCGTACTTTGTTTTGTTTGCAGTCTTATTAATTTATTTATTTACTTGTTTAGTTTGGGCTTTGGATGTGGAACATCCTATCTTAGGCCTAATGGCCTATAATAGTTTTTTGACTTTTTAACAAAGAATGCAAAAAAGTCAACATAACTTGGTTTGGTAAAGAAATAAAAAATTTAATAGGTTAAAAACTTCAATCAAAACAATATTAGTTTTTTAGCCTTTTTGTTTTTATTTTTTACATAAAATAGTTTTATATTTTTTTTAAAAATCATAACTTTTATTATACACATTTTTTTATAAAAATTATATTTTTAAATTTTACTCATCAAATTTATCAAGATTAATATTAAATATAAAATTATATAAAAATAATTTTTAAAAATTATAACATTTTTTTGAGTTAAAGCTTTTAGTCTTTTTATTTTTTGGTTTAAAGTTATTTTAAATTAAGTTTTTTGACTTATTATTTTTTTGGTTTAAAGACATTTTGTACAGTTTGCCAAACAAGTATTTTACTTATTTGATTTAAAATAACTTTAAATAAAAAAAATCTAAATTAAAATTACATTGCCAAACGTGGCCGATAGTCACACCTTTGCATTAGAAATTTGGGTTCCTCGACTAAAGCTCTAAATTGGTAATCTCTCTGGCCCAATACATGGAGAAATTATTAGAAAATACTTCATTAACACGTTAATGTGGTGTATTTAACCAATGAATGCATGCCCTTCTTAATGTAGCGACATGTTAACACATAATAACCGATGTTCTTCCAATATAGGTCATTTTATATACATGATATACGTGTATTAATTCAACAAAAAACTTCAACATGCTGACATGATGCTCTTGATCCACCGTGTATATGTTATATAATTTCTGCTTCATGGTTGGTGCTACTGTCCAACTTTTCTTAAATTCTCAATATCCATTGGTCTGATTCTTCTTTGAATAACCCTTCAAAATCAGTAATACTTGGTTACCTTTGACACTGTTGGAATTTGAGCACCCATTATGAAATACAAACAGAAGTATATTCATACATACACAAAAAAAGAAAAATTATACAACAATTTACGTACTTTAACACATTTTGCTTACGTCCACCGGTACGAGAGATAATCCATTATAACTTTAGGGTATACAATCTCGATATCAAAAATATTCAAAATTTGCCATCTATAACTCGAGTCTTGAAACAAATCTTATTTTTTCGCTCAAGGGTTACTCCCGTATCTTCGGTATCTTTTCATCTCTTCCTACATTTCTACACCTTTTGATTCAACTCTCCACAAATCTACTAAAATAATAAGGCTTATATTTGTAGGCAAAAATCTTAAAACCCTAGCTTTTATATAATTATGAAACCCTAAAATCTTAACCACCGTATAATTATGAAACCCTAATTATATGGATCCGTAGAATACAAGACACCTAACAATCTCCACATTGACTTGAGTTCTACAAACCACATTGAAGATAACCGGTGTCGATATTGA
>JAULJZ010000021.1:3957261-3984259 GCA_032270985.1 Heliamphora pulchella | reverse complement strand
GTTGTTAATTTGTCACACTCAAATCAGTATGGTCAGCATCAATATATCTCGGCGAGCACCAATCTCCAAATACAAACAAAAGCATATTCATGCACAAACCAAAGAAAAAAATGACACAAGAATTTACGTGATTCGGTACAATTTACCTATATCAATGCGTGTGAGAGATAATCTATTATAACCGTAGAGTGTACAATCCAAAGATAAAAAATACTCAAAAACCCGACACTTATTACCCTATTCCTGAAACAAACCGTGTTTTCCTGCTCAAGGGTTACTCTCGTGCTCATATTTGTTTTTTTATCTCTTTCTGCATCTCTACTCCATTTGATTCAACTCTCCACAAACCTACTAAAATAATAATTAGGCTCATATTTATTGGTAAAAATCCTAGCTGTTATTTAATTATAAAATTTTAAAATTTTAGCGACTATATAATTATAAGACCCTAAATATATAAATCCGTAGAATACAAGACATACGCCTAACATACACAACTATAAAGGCCTTGTATTTTTTAAGAACTATTTTTATGAAATAATTAATTTACATAGACTATACTATTAATACCCAGATTATTTGTATTGGAATAATAGTGTAGTATTTTTTTTCCTACTCGGATTAGAAGTAGGATAGACTACGGATAAATCATCTGTTGTTTGGTTTCATGTTTTGCAAGTAGAACTGAATTCATTAGTGTACAAAATTATCATTTTAAGAATTTTTAAAAAACAATAATGATATGGTGACTTAAAAATTAGATGTTGTTTACTAAGTGATAAATGGTGACATGTGAGATGTTAAGCAAAATTTAATAAAATAAGATGATTATTGTAGTATTGTTATTTAAAAAATTTTAAGCAAAAGAGAATTCGTTGATGAAAAGAAGTGTCGCAGGACTATTGCTTTGACATTCTAACAATAGCTACAGGAGGTGTCGTCCCATCTGTTGGAACTAGCATGATTAATGAAGTCTAAGCTGGTTAGTGTGCAATTATTGAAAGGGTAAAAAAGTCTTTTAACTTATCCTTTTCTCTCCTTATCCACGACTTATTAAACCCACCTCGTAGAATATCTTTTTATCCCACCCCATATTGGGATCCGGAGGTTTAGGAGTCCCAGGGGTCATAGAGGTCCATGGGTTTAGAGCTTTAGGCCCTTGGGGTTTTAGTGATTTGAGGGTCCAAGGTCTTGAGATCCTAGGGGTCTGGGATTATGGAGTCTCGAGAGTCCAGGGTTCAGAGTCCTAGTGGTCAAGTGTCTCGGGATTCTAAGGGTACCCGGAGGATCTCGGGGTTCGGGGTCATAGGGTCCCAAAGGTTTGGGAATTCAGGGGTCTCAAACCCCTAAGACCCCATAGCCCCGAAACTCGGGACTCTCAGACCCTTGACCCTCGGGATCCTAGACCCTTAGGACCTTGTAGTCCCAGATCCTAGGACCCCGGAACCCCAGAGACACCAGACTCTTGGGACCCTAGGACCCTGGACACCGAAATTCCCTGCGACCTTGGGCCCCTAGGATCCCGAGACACCAGACCCTCAGGACCCTAGACCCTCTGGACTGCATAGTCCCAAACCTCGAACCCCCGGACCACCAGGACTTTAGGACCCTAGAACTCTAGACTCTTGGAGCCCGAGACCTCGAGAACCCAGAAACTCGGATCTTAGACTACCGGTAGATATTTGAAGTTAGGGCTGTTGAGCGTGGTGGATGTCCAAGAGTAGACAAAAAATTGCTAGGGTTGTCAATTTAAAGTTTATATACGAGAGTAAATAATTAATTTTATATTTAGCCCATAGACTTGTTATCCTGTGATTATCTATTCCATCCCTTCCATGGAACTGATTATCCCCCAATTCATAGGATTGAGAGTCATCTCGAATAATTAATTCTACTACTATTTTAGTAAACAAAAATGGGATTAAAAAATTATTTAGAGTAATAGTCTAATCCAATGTTGTAATCCCATACTCCAATCATGACCTTAGTGGATTGTTTATCTTGCTCGAACTTATCAAACCAAATATAGAACTATATAAATTATTTTTATATAGTCCAATTCCAACTCTTAGTACCTTAACTTTTTCCTGGGAGAGAAGGAAAAATCAAAAACTATCATTATTAGTAGGCAGGGGATATGAAGGGCTCATGAAACTCTTTTTATTTCTACTTTTTTTCAAATTTCCCATAAAGTGACTGCAAACACAAGAAATCAGGGACTCTCATTAAGAAAAGTTCTTTTGCTTTTAATGTTATTGGAAATCCATTTTCCAAGAGGAATATCCATTTCCCCCAAGTCATTGCTCACCTTTAAAACAAAGACACTTTCTTAGTTTTGGGCCTTTGGCACGTCCCCTTAATAAATGGTTTGTGTTCTCTAGGCAAGGTTCATGGATTTGTATATGTGCTGAGCTCATGGGTTTCTCTTTTATGGAAGCCTACGATCGACTGTAAGTTAAAAGATGATAGTAGAGGCGCGGTCCACCGAGGTCAAATTAGCTTCGAAAAGTCCATGTTCGATTGGAAACAGCCCAGCAAGCAAGACGCATCGCTACGCCATGATGTAAGCTATTTTTTGGTCAAATTTCATTTTCTAAGCCCTGAAAATCGCGATTTTGCCGTTTTAGGAAACTTTTATTTTAGCAATAATTTTTTTGATAACTTCTTTTTAGGTGCCATTTGTTTTGACACGTTTCTTTATATTTTTAGTATTCAAATTTGGCCTTAAGTCAAATTTGCCATTTTTAATAATTTCTTCTTAATTTTTCTTTCGGAAAGATTGTGTTTCCTAATCGATGGTTTCCTCATTCGATTAGGGTTAGGTCGTTATAAATACCATGTAACAGTCGTGAGTTATTCAGTTTTGATATTAATAAAAATTCTAATAGATTATTCTCTTATTCGTATTTGTTATTAGAGAGAGCATCTCAAATTCAAGCAGGCGTGTGGATTTCGGAGTTTGTGTTCTTCCACCAGATCGATACGTCTTCCTGCGTCAGTATCTCTCCATTTTAAAAAGAATTAGAGGTCTCTTCATTTCTTTTTAATATTACTTACTGTAGATCGGTCTTAATAATTCGAATTGTTCATATTATAAAATTTATCGAAATAATTATTTATATAAAAAATTCAATTGATCAAAAATTAGAAACTCATATGGGTGGATCATATTTAATTCTACATAAATCATATACTTTACTTTCAAAATTATTGTCGTTCATTTTTTAGGATAAATGCATTTTAACCATATAGTTATCGATATCCGATCAACTTGATTTATTGTATGTATAATTATTTTAGTAAACTTTATAATATGAATTGTTCAAATTATCAATGTGAATTATCTTAGACACCATAAAATAAAAATAGAAATCTATCCATTTATTTAATAAACGGAGAGGACTTGGTGCTAGGATCAATAAAGCACACCAAGTGATCGCAAAAAAAAAAAAGAACTAGAAGACATAATATTTACGTGGTTCGGATATATCCTATGTCCACATAGAGAAAAGGCAATTTTACTATGAATAAGAAAATACAACAACGGAGGAGAAGCTCTCTCTCAACTCAACTCTCTCTGCTCTCAATATCTCAAACACTTTGCCTTTCACATCTACTCACATACAAAGTCTAGATTTTATAGGAGAGATAAACACTGATATTCACTTCTATTTACAACCAAGCTCAAATCTTAATAATGTCAAAATTTGCAACTAATTTGTGGGCTGAAGAATTTGATGGTTGGGTGATTATCAACTAATGTTGGCTAGTTGCTCACGGTGTGGACTATCTAAAATTCTTCACCTCCACACCCATCGGAGAGGGAGTGCCATCGATGAATCCTTATTTAGAGTCCATCTTGATCAAGCTTCTTTAAACCTCGAGCTTGTCTCTTGTCACGGCCTTTGTCATTATATCAGTTGGATTCTTTTCGGTGTGAATCTTTACCAATTTCAACAGCTACTTCTCTATTGCTTCACGTATTCAGTGATACCCAATGTCAATGTGCTTTGTACATGAATGGTGCATCGAATTTTTTTTCAGATCAATTGCACTTTGACTGTCACAATGTACCTTATACTCTTCCTGTTTGAGATTCAATTCCTGAAGAAATCATTGTAATCACAACATCTTTTTTCCAATGCCAGCGGCAACTATATACTCTTCCTCATTGCAAACAATGCATCATACTTTTGCAGCTTGGATTGTCGTGATACAGCTCCTGGTGCGAAAGTGAACAGAAACCTAAATTTTGACTTTTGACCATCATGTTATCATCTGTGAAACTTTCCAAGATTAGATTAGCTTCCCCAAAACCTAAACACATCTTGGATGTACCCTTTAGGTACCTAAGAATGCACTTGACAGCTTCTCAATTATCTTTCCCGAATTTGAGAGAAAAATGCTCACAACACTAATGGCATGAGCAATATCAGAAACTCATTGGAGGTTTTAAAGCTCTCTACCCAGATCTTTCTAGAAATAAAGTTCATCCAAGTTTGTTTTTGAGCATATTAGCGTGTAGATTTTGTCGAGACAATTCCAATGATATATTATACATAAAAAATGGAGTTAAAATGAACTCTCTAACTTCGTTTAAGTCACTATAGGAATTACAAGCAAGCCAAATAATCCCTTGCTCTGTGTCTTTTCGGTGAGCAAGATAAGGCGAGTTGAGCCACACTGCCGAGTTGCTGAGCCGAGTCACTAAAAGTGTCGACTAGCTACTGACCGAGTTAACTCACTATTGACCGAGTTAACTAGATGTTGACTTTTTTATTTTTGATTGTTGACTAGAATTGACTTTGACCTTTGTTTGGGTAAGCATGCTATTAAGGTTTCAGCTATTTCGAATCCAACCGAGGTGTCTGTTTTGCTAATCAACAAACTACAAAATCCTTAGCCGACAAATTAATTGAAAATCTTGACATTATCAATATTTGAGCATGCATGTGAATAAAAGTGTTTATCTTTCTTATAAATCTAAACTTTGTATATGAATTAGAGTAGGTGAGAAAGGTAGAGTGTTTAAGAGATATTGAGAGCAGAGAGTTGAGTTGAGAGTGAGAGAAAGAGATCTCATCCTCCTCATCTGTGGATGTAGAATATACACCTGAGCCATGTAAATATTATGCCTTCTATTTTTCTGTGATCACTATGGATGTACTATCAATTCTAACATCTGGGTCTAATATTCATACCTAAGACACAAGCGCTGTTTAATCTAAAATTAATTTTACTTAGAAATATTTGATTATAACTTTAAAAATGATGGTGCTAGTAATTATAGAATATTAATACTAGTGGTGGTGGTCATGTTAGGAGGTGGTGGTAGTGGTGCGGGTGGCGACAGCGGTGATGGGGATTGGCGGCGGCGGTGACGATGGTAGTGACAATAACGATAATAATGATGGCCATGGTGGTGATAGTAGAATGGTGGTAGTGGTGGTGGTGGTGACAGGATGGCTGTGGCGACAGGATGGTAGTGGTGACAGGATGACTGTCGTGTCGATGGTAGGTGACGATGGTGGTGGTAGCAGTGGTAACAATAATGATGTAGTGATAGAATGACAATGGTGGTGGGGGTGTTAAGGTTAGTATACTGAAAATTATGTTTTTAGTATTTAATTTTATTTCAATAAAATTAATTTTTTATTTTATAAGAATTTTTATGAGTAATGTATGTGTATCATTTCTTTAATGTTATACATGGATATCCGATATTCTGTATAATATTTAATCTGGTGTGTAGAGTACGGCTTGCACACAGAAGATCAGATTTTAAGTTCTTACAGAATATAAGTTTTATGATCACAGTTTAGATGGAAATAGACATACCATCGGTATGACTGTAGTACAGAGTTTTAGTAGACTTGTCTTGGTTACAGAGAACAGATAATAGCGTCGCCTATTGTTTCGACTTTCTGTGCTAGTACACTTTGTATGTATTGAATGGGATATTTGGGATAATTAATTTTATACTGATTATACAAATTAATTCACACCCTACGGTTATTATGAATAATGCTTATCCTCTTAATCTTGAAATAATTATTGATTTGCATATATTTAATATTTGTTATTTTGATTTATTAGATGATGCGATCTTATATGAGTCTATATTCCTGGTGAATTGGATAGCAGTATTATTTATATGGTAAATATTAATTATTGACGAAATTCACGTTCCGAAAGATCGGGATTGACGATACTCCCTTAAGGAAGTATATAAGTTTTGACCAAGCCAAACCATGTAGGTGGATTTGATTATCCAGCGATTAAATAAGTTAAGCGGAAGGGCTTAAGAAATATCAAGATGTCGATTAAATTAAATTTTCAGTAATTAAATTTAATTGGCGGGTATCAAAAATCTTAACGTGGAAAGAAATGGTAAGCATTTAATAATAGGAGCTCAATACAAGATGATTTTGAGATCATGGGTCAGAGTGCAATTATAGTTCTTTAGTGGTGTGAACTGTAATTCAATATTTTATTCATAAATTACAGAAATTGCTGCTGATTTTTCATAATTACAGATACCGCTATGAGATTTTCTTAATTGCAAAAACCGCTGATACGTGTCTGTGTTCCACTAGAAGTCTTACTGATAATTACTCCATAGGTCCCTGTTGTAGCCTTATAAATATGGGGTAGGCTGAACCAGTTTCATAACTTGTCTTTAAGTCTAAAGCTATCCAGGTTCTGCCGGTACGAGTTCTCGAAGGATTATAGCCCACACTATATCCTGGAATTGCATAAAGGAATACAGCAGAATATCTGATAGGAGCTTCAACTCGGATTCAAATCGTAGTTGAAGATTCGACCGAAAAAAAGGTATTCTTTTAAATTAACTTCGGATGCACGAGTTTTATTTTGATCGTTTGTCATCAAAATTTTCATCTGGAGCCCGTTTTGGCGTTTATCCGTCCAGTTAATTTTTTAGATAATCGTTTACAAAAACATAAATCTTGACAGTCTTGCCCTCAACAATTGGTAACAGAGCGATTTTACTTTTTATTTTCGGTTATCAGGGCCAGGTAGTTTTAGAACTGTTGCTAATTTTGTTTTGCAGGTGTTCTAATCTCAGTTTTATGATCGTCATTAATTTATGTTTGATTGAATAGTTTGTGAATGATGATTATTTTTTTAATCACAGGAGTTTATCGTGATAAATCGAATGTGAGCTTTTGGGATATAAAATCGAAGTAATAACTAGTTTTTATTTTTAAAATATCTATTTAAATTATTTAAGAATATGTTGAATGTATTCAAGAACACGATGAATGGAGGCGACACCGGCGGTGATTCGGATTTTTATGGGCCACGGATCGCAGTAAGTTTTTAATGGTTTTTCTTCAGTGAGGCTTTTTGCAGTATTTATGAATAAAAAATAGCATAAAGAACAAGCAAAAAATAGTGAGAAAAAATTACAAAAATAGCCTGGTTCCGGCGGCTTTGCCGGCGGCGATTCAGCGACGATTTTTATGATTTTTCGGGTCATTTTTTGGACCATTTTTTTAGAAATTTTTTAAACATAAATAGCAGTAAAATATACATCAAAATACTGTCAAAAAAATTGGGCCAAAATTACAACCCAAACAGACGGCAAACAGGCCGACGGCAGCAGTGGCTTCTAGACAATTTTTGAGAGGTTTTTGGGCTATTTTTTAGCATATTTTTTGATAGAAAGATTCTACATTTCAAGAGTTCTCCAACGATATAAAATACGTTGAAAATGGAGTTCGGGAAGAAGTTGAAAAATCCTCAAAAAGTTGGCGATTCCAAGCGGCGACGCAGAAGAGCGGCGACAGTCTGTTCCAACAGGTTTTTTAGCATTTTTTTGAGCAATTTTTGAGCAATTTTTTACACATAAAACGGTATTTTTCGAGAGCTTTATTTTGGTATAAAGTACGTCGAAAATAGAGTAAGAAAAGAGGTCAAAAAAGCCTTGGAAAGTTGGCGGTGTAGTGTTGTTGCAGCCAGCAGCGTTTTTTGTGGTTTAGACAGTTTTTTTGGGTAGTTTTCTAGCAAATTTTTTGACATAAAAATCCCATATGTCAAATGGTGGTCTAGCGGTTTTTCTCTCCTAGGACTGCTTTGTGTTGATTTTCTAATAGATAGGGGACTGATTTTGATATATATTGATATATTAAATAGTATCAAGAAAGCTTGATGCAATCAGGATGCAGGAATCAGAGATAAAAAATGATTATTTTAGATTATCCTCTCCGGGAGACTGAAACACCTCAGTGTTTCACTTGGATCATAAAATCGAGATATATGTATATCATGTTTGTATATATATGAACTGCGTGGATGATTGCATATCTGTTTTATTTATCCTGTTAATTTAATTAATTCAAAATTTTGATTTTAATTAAAATACTTTGTAATAAAAAATAAAATTAAGTTTTTTTAATGAATTAATTTTAATTAAATAAAAAAGTTTTAGATATTTTATTTTTTACAAAATATCACGTTTAAGATGATTTTTTTTATAAAATTGGATATCTTGAAAAAATGTGAAAATTAATTTCGAATTTTAAATTAATTAAATGAAAAAATATTTAATTAAAATAAATTATTATTTTTTAAAAAATGTGAAACGAAAAATAAAATAACTAAATACCTTTAATCACTACTTTAGCTGAAAACTGAAGGAAAAATTGTACATTTATTAAATTTTATTTATTACTCATTTAAACACGAAAAGATTATTTGATAAATCAAAATATTTGAAATCGTATACACGGAAAGATATTTGATTCTTTCAGATCGTGTGCTTTTCAAATTAATAAATTTATTTTTATTCAATGGATTTTTATAACCCTAAAAAATATTTTAAAAATTTATGTGGAAAATGATATTTATTCACAGATAAATCTCGCGGTATCCATCACCAGTTTGTAAGCGATGCAATTAAACCCTGCGTGTCGGTAGTAAGGCCTTCCTCTCCAACGGTAGGTTAAATGCGGTATTACCAGTACAAACTTTCTTTAGGAATAATTCTGGATAATTGTTAGTGTAGATCACTTCTCCATCTGAAGGGTTTATTGTGAAGCGATTGATTTGTGATTAGGTGATGGTTAACACATAACTGTATATAATAGTATTCTCTCCGTCTGAGTCACTGTTATTGTATCCTGAATGAAGTTATGTCAGCTATTTAATTTTATTTGGCATAGTCAGTTGTCTAGATAGTAAAATTAAAAGGAATTGACCTGTCTAGTCTTATGAAGGATAATAGACGTTCTCCTATCGAAGCGTGCTATTCTCAGGTTACCAAACTGTTGGTGAATTAATTTTAAAATGGTAGGGATAACCAAATTAAAATTAATTCAAAATTTTATTCATCATAATTAACGATTTTTTTAATTATGTGACTCTCAGAATTAAAATGGTATTCAACCAACTTGCTAATACTCAAAGAAAACAAACTTATGGGACCAAATTTTGTTGATTGAAAAAGTAACTTGGATATAGTTTTAACTACCAATGGTAATCCTTCAATACTAGGAAATGTGTTTATTTCAGAAAAAAGATTTTTCCTTTGGGCCGAAAGACATGAAGAAGAAAAAAGTTCAGAAATAGGGATACACAGTTTTCAGGATAGTTAGTGGGCCACAAACTGGTGTGAAAAAGCAGAAAGACAGATATTTTCACTGTAACTAGACACAGGACTGGAAAAAGCTATATTCAATATTTCTTAGTAAACAGAACAACAAGGGTAATTTCTGTTCACTAATTGTAGAAACATGTTTCGCGGTGTTATCTACCGGTACCTGGTGTGTAGATACGGGAGCCACTAATCATGTCTGTTATTCTTTGCAGGAGTTCTAGAAAATCCGACAACTTAGTGATGGGAGATTTACCCGCATATAGATAATAATATAAAGGTAACAGCAGTTGCAGTAGGAGATGTCACTCTCAGTTTTGGTAGAGATTGAGTTTTAATATTGAAAGATTGTCTTTATATACCTGCCATTAGAAGGAACTTAGTTTTCGTTTCTAGATTGGCTAAAGACAGATATTTAGTTTATTTTAATAGCTCTGTGATTATTAAGGATAATAAGCGAGTTATCTGTTCTGGTACATTGGTGGATATTTTTTATATTATTACTCAAATCTCTCTTATACTGCAACTGACTGAAATGAATAACACATATAATTTATCATATAAGAGAAAGTTTCATTCTTTAATGAACTAAATATTTTTTTGGCACTTACACTTAGGTCATATTAATTTAAAAAGAATAAATAGGCTGGTAGCAGATGGACTTTTGAATTCATTGGAAGTGGAGGCACTTCTAGTCCGTGAATCTTATTTAGTAGGTAAAATGACCAAGAGACCCTTTTCGGTCAAAGGCTATAAGGTTAAAGAACCGTTGGAGCTGGTTCATTCTAATGTGTGTGGTTCAATGACAATCTGGGTTAGAGGTGGTTTTGAGTACTTCATCAGTTTTATTGATGACTACTCAAGGTATGGATACATTTACCTGATACACCATAAGTCTGAATACTTTGAGAAATTTAATGAATTCAAGGTGAAGACAGAGAAGCGTTTGGATAAAAGTATCAAATCACTACAATCTGACTGTGGTGAAAAATATCTCTTTGGAGAGTTTAAGGAGTACTTGTCCTCAAAGGGGATTATATCTCAATTAACTACACTTGGCACTCTGTAGCAAAATGGTGTAGCAGAGAGAATGATAGGACTCTTATGGAGATGGTAAGGTCCATGATAAGTTATTCAGGTTTACTCGATTCATTTTAGGGACTTGCTATAGAGACAACGGCTTATATTCTGAACTTGGTACCATCTAAGTTAACACTTTCTACTCCCACAAAATTGTGAACCGGGCATAAGCCTAATCTAAAACACATTCTGATTTGGGGGTGTCCAACACATGTGCTGAAAGGAAACGCGAGTAAGTTAAAACCAAGGATAGGAGTATATTTCTTTGTGGGGTATGCCAAGAGAACGAATTGTAATTTATTTTATAATCCTAAGGATTAGAAAGTCATTGCTAGTACCAATACCCGATTCTTAGAAGAGAATTATATAATGGATCATAGGCCTAAAAGCAACATTATTCTAGAAGAACTGAGAGAAAATACTAGTAGAACGGAAGAACAAGTCACTGATATTCTATTATCTCATCGTAGTGGAAGGAGTATCGGGACAGGTGCAAATTAAGAACAGAGTGCTGATGCACAGGGTTCTGATTCTGCACAGCGTGTTACTGCTAAAACACAGACACATGTAGTGTCTCGTCGTAGTGGAAGGATTGTTCATCAACCTGAACGGTATATGTTCTTGAAAAAGTCTTTTAATAGGATCCCGGCAGAACTTGATACCGAACCCTGTAACTACAATGAAACACTTCAAGACAAAGATGCAGATCTTTGGCAAATGGCAATGAATTCAAAGATGGAATCTATGTATTCCAATCATGTCTGAAAACTTGTAGAACTATTTGAAGGGATAATACTTATTGGATACAAGTGGATCTACAAGAGAAAGAGAGGAGCAGACGGGAAAGTTGAAACTTTCAAAGCTAGGCTTGTTGCCAAATGGTTCACTCAGAAAGAAGGGATCAATTATGAGAAATTTTTTTTATCGGTAGTCGTGCTTAAATCTATCTAGATTCTCTTATCTATTGCTGCTCATTTTGACAATGAAATATGACAAATGGATGTCAAGACAATGTTTCTTAACGAAAGTCTTGATGAGTGTATCTATATGATACAAACAGATGAACTTATTGCAAAAGGTCAGCAATACATGTTGTGTAAGCTTAAAAGATCTATTTATGAACTTAAACAGGCATTAAGATCTTGGAACACTGGATTTGATCAAGCCATTAAGTCTTATGATTTTGATCAGAGTTCGGATGAATCCTATGTGTACAAAAAGCATGACAGAAGCATGGTGATATTTCTAGTACTTTATATAGATGATATCTTGCTCATCGAAAATAATGTAGGAACATTATCTACGATTAAAGTATAGTTATCTGGGTAGGTCAATATGAAAGACTTGAGAAAAGACAGTTACATCATTGGGATCAAACTTGTGTGAGATGAAAAATAAGAGATGTTGGGCTTATTACAAGTAAGGTATATCGATGATATCCTTACTCGTTTTAGTATGTAGGATTCCAAGAAAGGATTTCTCTCTTTTAGGGATGGAATCACTCTATTCAAGAATCAGTGTCCTATGACACCTAATAAGATAGAGAAGATGAAGGCGGTTCCTTATGCTTTGGCAGTAGGAAGTCTTATGTATGCTATGCTTTATATTAAACCCGACATCTGCTTTGCCGTTGGCATGATTAGTAGATATCAGTCTAACTCAGAACAGGAACATTGGACTGCGGTAAAAAAATATAATCAAGTACTTGAAAAGGACTAAGGATTATATGTTGATTTACTAGACAGACAGTTTAGTACCTCTGGAGTACACCGATTCAAATTTTCAGTTAAACATAGAGCTTACATCAAGAGATAACCGTGCAGATCCTTTTACAAAGAGCATACTAGTTAAGACTTTTGATAGTCATGTAAAGGGCATGAGAGTCAGATGTATGATCTCATGATTTTGAGTATAAGTAGAAGATTGTTTGGATTGATATACTAAAAATCATGTTTTTAGTATTTAATTTTATTTTAATAAAATTAATTTTTTATTTTATGAGAATTTTTATGAGCAATGCATGTGTATTTCTTTAATGTTATACATGGATGTCTGATATTCTGTATAGTATTTAATCTGGTGTGTAGAGTATGGTTTGCACACAGAAAATTAGATTTTAGATTCTTGCAAAATATAAGTTTTATGTTCACAGTTTAGATGAAAATGGATATACCATCGGTACGACTGTAGAACAGAATTTTAGTAAGTTTGTCTTGGTTACGAAAAATAGATAATAGTGTTGTCTATTATTTCGACTTTTATACTAGTACACTTTGTGTGTATTGAACGGGACATTTGGAATAATTAATTCTATATTGACTATATAAATTAATTCACACCTCAGAGTTATTATGAATAGTGCTTGTCCTCTTAATCTTGAAATAATTATTGATTTGCATATATTTAATATTCGTTATTTTGATTCATTGGAAGGCGCGATCTTATATGGGTCTATATTCTTGGTGAGTTGGATAGTAGTATTATTTATATGGTGAATATTAATTATTGACGGAATTCACGTCCCGAAAGATCGGGATTGACGATACCTCATTAAGGAAGCTTATAAGTTTTGACCGGACCAAACCCTGTAGGTGAATTTGATTATTCGGCGATCAAAGAAGTTAAACAGAAGGGTTTAAGGAATATGAAGATACTGATTAAATTAAATTGTCAGTAATTAAATTTAGGTGGAAGGTATCGAGAATCTTAACGTGCGGAGAAATGGTAAGTGTGAGACCCTGTTCTGTTTCTTTTTGCGTTATATATATATACGACATGTTCATTCGTGTTTATATATATTTTGATGCATAATTGAGTTTAAATATGCATGCGGGGTTGATTCCTGGGATTGTTGGGAGTTACGGTTCGAATTTCAAAAATTTAAAATATATATATATTTTGGAGGACTATAAATATATGGAGTTAGATATTTTCAACAAGATATTTTCAAAACTTACTCACTAAGTTTTCTCCTTTTTCTCTCTACCTTCTCTCTAATTTCTCGGGGGCCTAGGACTTGATTTTTGACGGTTCAACAGCTGATCCTTGTTATTGGCACCGTGGTCTTCGCATCCATCCAGACGAAATTTCATTCTGACGAAACTCGATTTTACACGTGGATCAAGACGTCGAGTTTTTAACTCACTAAGGTAGGATCCTAGACTGTTAAGTTGTTAAAGGGTGTTACGTGTAATTTTATGCATATCTACTGTTTAAAAATGCATGAAAGGTGATTTATATTTAAATCGAGTTTTTAGTTTAAAAATCATTTTTCTTCGTTTCGGTGGATGGATGTGTGTTCCGAGAGTTTTTCTTCGAGGTTTTGGTGTGGGGTTTGGACACACGAGTGTTCGAGGGTGTTATATGGATGTTTGGAGGCTTGATTTGAGAATTAGAGGGCAAAATCGTAGTTAAAAATTCATTTTCCTCAGTTTCCCAGTCGACTGGACCATGGTGGTTAGTTGACTAGATCTTGATTTGGGCTTTCCAGTCGACTAGACCAAGAGGGTCAGTCGACTGGATTCCTTCTGTTTTGTGCCCAGTCGACTAGACCATTGGGTCAGTCGATTGGATTTCTTTTGTTAGGCTTTTTCTTGTTTTCCAGCTAGTTTCCAATCGACTGGGTGAGTGAGACTAGTCGACTGAAGGTCTGGGCTGTGGTTTGGATAGTTTGGTGATCCTTTTGGGTGAATGGTTGGATTCTTTTTGGGAAAAAGGTTCGATTTTTGTGAAAAACGTGTTTTATTGAAGGTTTGGAGCTAACCTATGGGGTTGAGTCTCAATTTCTAAAACGTTTTGATGAAAAATATATTTTTACATGTTTTGTTTGATCTCCATGGTTGATGGATTGGATCTCGTTTTATACATGTGTTGTATAAATTATTTTTCGGGTGGTTGTTAAATATTTTCCTTAGATGTACCGTGGCAGTAGGTGTGTTGAGTTGGGCGTCCATTGCTCTTCGATGAAAGTTCAAAAACGTGCACAACATAGGTGTTTTGTACCTTCAGGTTAATCCCCGTAAATTAAGCCGGTTGTCTCCGTAAATGGCGTTGTGTGGGTGCTTTGGACCCTCGGATTTTGGGCCCGTAAATTAAGCAGTAGGTGCATTAGACCTTCAGATTGATCCCGTAAATTAAGCTGGTTGCCTCTATTAATGGCATCTTTGTCGTAACTCCGTATAGAACTTGTCATTATCGAGCAATCCTTAAGTGGTGACTAGGGTAATGGATATGAGTATATAATTGTTACCTTTGTCTATGTGGTATAGTCGGTATATAGGATTACATTTTATCTCTTTCTCCTCGTCTGTGTGACTCGAGTGAAGAATATTGTGTTTTACTGCTTTTCCTTAACTGTGGCATAATATCTGTCAGGATGATATGCATGGCTTCAAGGATGAAAAACTGATGATTTTCTAGAGAAAAACCTTTTAGCTCCTATGATTGAGCTTATATGCTTATGATTGCATAATCTGCTTTACAGTTTTATGTAGTTTGCTTCTATTGAGCTTTGGCTCACGGTGTGAAATTTTGCTGTAAAACTATTTTCAGGTAAACATGCGGAGTTGACCTAGATACAGTGGTGATGGAAGACTTGCTATAGTTTTTTTTATTTTTGTGACATGTAGTTTACATGTGATACCTGTTTCAAAAAGCGAGTTTTGTACGCCTTGAGACGATATACTTATTCATGTATGAGAATGCATGTTTACTGTTTATAAGAATTGAATTTTGTAAATCGTTTATCCAAATGTTATATATTTTTGAGTTGAGGGTTTTTCAACTGCAAATTTTATTTTCTTAAATGGTGTTTTGGTGGGCTTTCGCGTGACCCTGGAGTTTGTGGGGTGACAGTAAGCATTTAATAACAGGAGCTCAATGCAAGATGGTCTTAAGATTATGAGTTAGCATGCAATTATAGTTCTTTAGTGGTGTGAACTATAATTCAAGGTTTTATGAAAATTGCAAAAATCATTGCTAATTTTTCATAATTGCAGATATCACTATGAGATTTGCTTAATTGCGAAAACCGCTGATACGTGTCTGTGTTCTACTGGAAGTCTTGCTCATAATTACTTTCTAGGTCTCTGTTGTAATCCTATAAATATGCGGGTAGGCTGAACTAGTTTCATAACTTGTCTTTAAGACTAAAACTGTCCAGATTCTGCCGGTACGAGTTCTCGGAGGATTATAACCCACAATATATCCAAAAATTACAAAAGAGAATACAGTAGAAGATCTAACATGAGCTTTATCTCGGATTCAAATCGTAGTTGAAGATTCGGCCAGTAAAAAGGTATTCTTCTAAATTAATTTTGGATGTACGGGTTTTATTTTGATTATTCGTCATCAAAAATTTTATCTGGAGCCCGTTTTGGCGTTTATCCGTCCAGTTAATTTTTTGATAATCGTTTACAAAAATATAGATCTTGGCAGTCTTGCCTCCAACAGGGAGATGGGGTGTTGATTGTGTAGTGGTTGTTGTGCGGCAATGGGGTGATGGTGGTGGTGGGGGTGGTAACGATGGGGATGGCAGAAAGAGGTGATAGGTGGTAGTAATGATGGTTGGTGGTGGTAGCAGCAACGGTAACGATGGTGATAATTGTGTGGTGAGCAATAATGGCGGTGGTGAGATGGTAAGAGTAGAAAATATTTTCATAAAAAAAGTAAAAAATAATTTCTAGTAAAATAAATTTATTTTTTGTTAACACGAAAAATATTTTTCGTTAATTTTAATTTTTTATGCCAAACACCAAAAATATATAAAAAAATATTTTGTAAATATTTTACTATTAAAACAATGGAGCAAAGATCATTTGAATTAGGATCTGGTTCGTTGTCGTACCGTAAAAAAATAAATATTTAAAATTCTAAAATTAATAACTATTTGGGAGATAGCGGTTAAATTTAGGTATCGTTTCTTAGGGACTATGGGACGGAATTACAATTTTACAACTTAAAATATTATTCGATTCTCTTTTATGAAAAGATTTGTTTGTTTTAATCTAAAAATCTAAAATTAAATTAAACTAAAAATAAAATATTTGATTTAGATGAGAAAAGATTTTCTAAGGATATGAATCCACCATAGTCAGTATTTTAGTTCATTCAGATTCTATATCATTAATTCAATTCAATCTGGTCATGACTACAAGACTGACACGAATTAGCAAGAGGATAAGGTCGAATCCAAACTCGGCATATCCTATCTTAGACGTGGCACGCATCGTCCGAGTGATCTTGGCACGACCCATCCTATCTGAGCATAAGATATCTCATGTTTGGATAATAATAAGAACATATAACAGTTGCATGATCTCGCTATTACAATCACAGAAATTAAAAACGAAAACTAGATAATCAAATTAAAAGCTCGTTGATCAAACGTCAACGTCTCTAAATCATACAACGAATTGAATCCGAATAGAAAAGAAACAGAAATCTAAACTGAGATACCGATTAGGGATTCATCATCCCCTAGGAAGAAGAAGATCAGCCGATCATGTTTTGGCTCGAATCCATGAAGAGTTGAAGAAGAATGGAATCCTGGGCCTCCGTCTTCAACTTTCCGTCACTTCCCAAGCCTTCCAAATTGGTCTCCTAGCTTCCCTCGATCTTTCGTCTTCTGAAATCTCAGATAGATCAATAATGAAACCAAGCCACTTATTTATAGGTGAACTTTCAGCCAGCAATTTCAGTCTCCAGGTCCAACTCTACCTGCGCGCCCTGTCCGGACGCCAGACACTCCGTCTGGATGCTTTTATGTTTCGTTCGGATGCTAGACTCTTCCGTCTGGACGCACTTTTTTCTGTCAATATTATGTCCGGACGCTCGTTAGGACGTAATCATCACAAAAACTTTTTTGTCTAGACGCCATCCGGACGCGATTCCTATTGAACCAATTTCATTCGGACCCTGGATTCGTCTGTCCGAATGCAACTTTTATGAAAATTCTCATTTTGTCTCTCTTTTCTGTTTTGTTCTGTTTTACACCATTTTCTCCTCTAAGCCACTTCTGGTGATGCTGTTGACAATAACACTACAAAACAATTTATTAAACATATTTTTGAGGCTTAGTAGTCTATTTTGCAGAATAGGATCAGCATTTTTACGTACCGATCATACCACCCAACTTATATTTCGCTAGTCCTCGAACAAAGTAAAAATAAAAGACAAATAAACTAATCTAACTAAAGCCTACTTTTGTAGAATACACGATTGTACTTAGCATGTGCAACAAACCTTTAAACCCCTAGGTTACCCATAGTGGACGAGTTATTGTCTTGTGAGGGTTTCTAGAGATGATACCCACAAATATCAACTACGTGCATTTTGAAAAACTTAAATTAAAATTGTGAATTTCATACCCCCGACTATCAATTTGCGTAATTTTTGAAGTTACTACCATCCTTACAATCAACTTCCCACAAGCCTGGGCTCAGTGTGTGTGAAGACTCAGCTACGTGCCTCAGTATCATGCTTCTGAACATTTAAAACTTGAACTTCTGCTAAAATTATGTCTCGGCTTCAATTCTCACTTGATATTACTCACAATTAAACACTCAGAAACAATTTTATATATTGGTGCACTCGTGGTATGCAGCAGAAGTTATGTTAAGGAAATCAAATATATACCGCATACTTTTGACATGAAAAGATGTTGAATTCAAAAAATAACTCTTAATCTCATGATTCGAATGACAATTGTTGAGAATATACGAATTACTTCATTCGTCATTTTCAATCAATTATTTCTACAAATTAAACCATGTTATTTTTTGGATCAAATAGGTCTTTATTTTTTACTGTAGCATTAGGTAGAAAAATATATATCTGGGTTAGGGTTGAGTGTGTATAATATCCTAGAATGGGCTAATTGCTAAACATCACTCAATTCTCTATTTTCTTTAATTATTGCTCACATTCACCATTCTCAAAGCCAATTTTTGATTTTGTATCACATAGAATTCTATATTTTGCTATGCACTCAATCATTGTTTTTTTTTTTTACCACTCAATTCTTCCTATGTTTTTGCCCTTTTTTCATTCAATTTTTTTTCTCTATTTTTTTACAAACTTTTTTTACCCTTTTTTAATTGTAAACTTTATTGTATTCATATAATCACTTAACCTATTCACATGACATTTTTAGATATAACATGAGAACAAAAAAGGGCTTACATGTAAAAGGTTAAGGGGGGGGGGCGACTAGGGTCAATTGAATAAAAAATACGAACATACTTAAATATAGAAACATTGCCTAAAATCTTTTCTCAAGTTTGACATAGTTTTTTGCATGATTCTTATTTTTAGAAAATTGTAGATGAGCTTTATAATAATGTTATCAACTCTTAGCCAAAATGAATGAATAACTAGATTAATCAACGGCTAATATTTACTGAAACAAAATGTAATATGAGTAAATATAGAAAAATTCCTTAGAAAATAAAGATAGTCTCAAAAGCTTACTAAGGGTTAAGTCTCCACTTTTCTATTTTTTCAGTTATTTTCATTATCAATATTCATTAGCATGAAAACTAATTAAGTAGCTGAGTGTACAGTGCATAAAAGGTCAGTGTACAAGTTTATATTACATTTTTTATAAAAATTTTAGCAACCCAAAAATCACACACCTTAATTTATCCGAGGTACAAGATTCACACTTTCAAATTAAATTTATCAAAAAACACACACATTTTTTTTTGAAAGCAATAAAATGAAAAGTGAAATGCCTACTCCCAACTTGAACTATCTAATGTCCTCATTGGAGGAATACCAACATAGAAGGCCAAAATAAAAAGATGGAGGATTTCACATGATCAAAAGGTTGAATCAAATACTAATCCTGAAAAATGTTAGTGCTAAGCATCCAAACAGAAAAATATCAAAGCATTTACATACAAAAAGGCTAACACGTACAGGAAAATAAAAATAAACTTTTTGATTTGTTTTTTTTTTGGTTTTTTTAAAAAAATTTTAACTCTTAAAGAAAGAAATGAAAACCTGGGTTCTCTCCCAGAAGGGCTAAGTTTAACGTCTTTAGTTAGACATGATGACAGGTCAGAAGTTTAATATTTTCTTGTAGCTGAAAGGGTGGCAGCTGGTCCTATAAGTATAGACTGAAGAGTAGTTGATGGTGGTTACCACGTAGTGCTCAATGGTGGATCACAAGTGAGAAGAGGTGATGCACAAGAAAAAAGGTGTGGTGGCTCAAATCCAGCAATCCAATGAGGAACATATTTGTGAGGTGGTAGCTTACACAACTCAATGGCTCATATAGGTTCTCGAGTTGGGTTCTAGAGAGGTGTCTCAGTAGTCAAGGTCTCAATCATGTTTACTGAAAAGAAATCTTTCTCGTTCAAGGATGGTGGTAGGCGTTAAAAATATTTAACTTCATGTGCATGTTCCCAAAGAATATATCCATTACCCCAGTCCTACAATTAATATAGGCATTGGTCGTAGCCAAAAAGGGTTGACCCAAGATGAGGGAAATTTGCTTTTTCGGGTTATGTACCAGCTCCATATCAAGGACGATAAAGTCGACTGGGAATAAGAACTTATCAACCTTGACAATGACGTCCTTGATTATGCCCTGTGGCATCTTGACAGATCTATCGGCCAGCTGAAGGGTGATTGCAGTGGGCTTCAAATCTCTCAAATCAAGTTCTTCATTTACTGATTAAGAGAGTATATTGACACTAGCCCCCAAATCAAGGAGTACTCTATCGATTGAATGATTTTCAATAACACACGAAATGATAGGAGCACCAGGGTCCTTGAGCTTAGGGGGAGTGTTGTGCAGGAGAATAGAGCTCACTTACTCAGTAAAACGAACTTTCTTAGGGATATCTGTCCGATCTTTGCGCTTTTGGGTACAAAGGTCCTTAAGAAACTTGGCATAGAACGGGACTTACTTTATAGCATCCAGAAGATGGAGGTTGACCTTAACTTGCTTAAACATCTCCATAATATTTTCCATAGTTGCTCCATTCTTTGGAAAAGGGGAAGGTGAGTTAAGACGAGATCGGAAGGGCACTCAAAGTCCCGAAAGGGCTACTGGTGAAGTCGAAAGAGAAAACGAAGAAGAGACAGGTACAACAGTAGATGTTGGGGATGTAGAGGGTATGAAAAGTGGGTCGGTGTTTTAGCCATCAGACAGCTCCAGGTCTCTAGGGAGTGCAGGTGCTATTGACTTTACAGGACGAGTCTCCACTTCTTGTCCATTCCTGAGGGTCAACACTGCATTTACTTGCTCATGGTAGGAATTCACAACTTGTCGATTCTCAACTAAATGCTGACCCTTAGGACTACTCACCGATTAACTTGGTAATTTTCCCTCCTCTCGGCGAATGAGAGCAGTAGCTAGTTGCCCGACTTGGGTCTCTAGTTTGGCAATGGATTGATAGTGTGATTGTAGAAACTGAGTGTTCGCCTCTAGTCCTTGCAAGGCTTGCAATACTCGCTCCTCAAAAGCTAAGTTTCGAGAAGTGGCCAGAGGGGTTGGTTGTGGAATGGGGGTGTATAGGTCTAGGTAGTGGTGCTAGCATGTTACCCTGATTGAGTTGCTACCGCAAGGAGAAATTGGAATGATTTCTCTATCCCGGGTTATATGTGTTCGAGAATGGGTCATTACCCGGTTGGGAGAAACTTTGTACTGCATTAACTTGTGCTTGCTCAAATTTAGGGTATTGGGTAGCAGCTGGGTTGGCACATAATGCACATGCGTCCTGAAAGACAGCAGGCAGAGTAGAAGGTATAGATTTGAGACTACCAGATAGGAGTGGTCTAACTTTTGGGTCAGTGTCGCCACTTGATTGGATAGATCGTGAGGTTGAGTGACCTCATAAATGCCTTGGGTTTTCTAAAAGGATGAGGCAATAGATCTATCGGTATGAGATGCTGAGATTTGATGTTGTGAGTTTTCACTCAAACTCTCAAAAAGGCTCTACGTCTTGTTCTCGTTTTTCAACATAAAAGTACCACCGCAAGAGGCATCAACAAATTAACGGTGTTGAGGTGTCAACTTGTCATAAAAATATTGAACTAATTGACACTTCGGTACCTGGTGATGAGGACATGCTCTAATGAGATCCTTAAGGCGTTCCCAAGTTTCGTGAAAGGTCCTCCCGTTGAGTTGGGTAAAACTTGTAATGGCGCGTAGAATCTAGTTGGTCTTACCTATCGAAATATACTTTTTGAGAAATTCCTGTTGTGATTTGGCTCAAGTTATGATCGTGTTCGCTTCTAAAGAGTTAAGCCAATGTTTGGCTTTGTCTTTTAGGAAGAAAAGAAACAGTTTCATTTTAAGGGTTTCATCTGAGAAATTATTAATTTTAACAGTTTTGCATATCTTAAGAAATTCATCAATGTGTTTGTATGGTTCCTCATTACTAAGTCCAGAAAAAGATGATAACATTTGAATTATATTGGACTTAATTTCATAGTGTGTTACTCTGATCATGGGAGGCTGAATGTAAGAGGGCAACAGACATTCTAACGGAGTATAATACTCTATCAATGATTCAGTTTGTTGGTCTATTTGGTTGTTTTCTGCCATTTGTGAGTCAGAGATGATCAGAGGAGGGGAAAAGGTAGAGAAGAGTGCAAGAAAGCTCGGTTATATCTTAAGATTCGTTAGATCTCATGATCAAACGGTGCTAGCTGTGTGTGCAATAACTGACGACCAAGCATGCAAAATAAAATACAAATAAGTACTGTTCGTGAGCTACAGGCCCCCTAATTCTAGTTTTCTCCGATTTTAAACAAAACAAAACAAAAGGTAGAACTTACAGTGCTTAGACAGGGATGAATCATTTGTCTTCACGTCAGTACGCTCGACTCTTGCACGTTTTGTCCGTTTTCGAAAACCTGAAAGAGGCGAAAAATAACTCACTACAATAGGAAAGAAAAAAGAGAAATCGAAAAAAATTCTAGTCATAAAAATTGTAACCGTGCAAATAGTCCTCGACAACGGCGCCAAAAATTTGTTTGTTGTCGTACCGTACCAAAATAAAATTTTAAAATACTAAAATTAACAACTATTTGGTAGATAGCGATTAAGTCCAGGTATCGTTCCTTATAGACTATGAAACGAAATTACAATTTCACACTTAAAATATTATTCGGCTATCTTTTATAAAAAGATTTGTTTATTTTAATCTAAAAATTTAAAATTAAATTAAACTAAAAATAAAATATTTGATTTCGATGAGAAAAGATTTCCTAAGGATTTAAACCCATCCTAATCAGTATTTTAGTTTTATTTAGATTCTATTTTATTAATTTAATTCAATTCAATCTGGACACGACTACAAGACTGACACGGATTAGCAAGAGGATAATGTCGAATCCAAACATAGTATATCATATTTTAGACGTGGCACATATGTCCGAGTGATCCCGGCATGACCCGTCCTATCTGAGTATAAGATATCTCACGTTTGAATATGATCAAGAACATATAACAGTTGCATTATCTCGTTATTACAATCATAGAAAGTAAAAACGGAAACTAGATAATCAAATTAAAAGCTTGTTGATCAAACGTCAACGTCTATAAATCATACAACAATCATACAACGAATTGAATTGGAATAGAAAAAAAAATAAAAATCTAAACTACACTAAGATATTGACTAGGGATTCATCATCCCCTAGGAAGAAGAAGATCTGCCGATCATGTTTCGGCTCGAATCCATGAAGAGTTGAAGAAGAATGGAATCCTGGGCCTCCGTCTTTGACATTCCGTCACTTCCCGAGCCTTCCAGATTGGCCTCCTAGTTTCCCTCGATCTGTCGTCTTCTGAAATCTTAGATAAATCAATAATGAAACCAAGCCACTTATTTATAGGTGAACTTTCCGCCAACAATTTCAGTCTCCAGGTCCAACTCTACCTGCGTGCCTCGTTCGGACGCCAGGCACTCTATTCGGACGCTTTTATGTTTTGTTCGGACGCTAGACTCTTTCGTCCGAACGCACTTTTTTCTGTCAATATTTTGTCTAGACACCCGTCAGGACGTAATCATCACAGAAACTTTTCGTCTGGATGCTGGCCGGACGCGATTTCTACTAGACCAATTTCGTTCTGACGCTGGATTTGTCCGTCTGGACGCAACTTTTATGAAAATTTTCATTTTGTCCCTCTTCTCTGTTTTGTTCTGTTTTACACATTTTTCTTCTCTAAGCCACTTCTGATGATGTTATTGACAAAAACACTACAAACCAATTTATTAAACATATTTTTGAAGCTTAACATAGTATTTTTTGCAAAATAGAATCGACACTTTTATCTACCGATCAATATCCCAAGAGACTCCAATTTGATTGTTTGAAAGTCGCTCATGCATAAACAACCAAATGAATATTAATGAATAGGAACTTTTCATCAATGTAATAACAGTAAAATTGGCAAGGTATTATATGGACAATAAACTCTCTTCCATGTCTTCTAATAATCCACTGATGAGTTTAGAATAGTGGCTTATTTGATTTTAGTTTTTTTTTTTGTTTTCATTGATTTTTTATTAGTTTGTCAAATTTTTATGTTTTTTAAACTTTTTTCTTTGATAAAAATATTTTAAAAAATGGTCAATATATTATATAAAATAAAAATAAGACAAAATAAATTGATAATTAACTTTTTTTTGCTTATTTAAGTTTTTAAGTAACTTTTTCATCTTTTGTTAAAAATATCGTACTTTCTTGACTCTCTGTCAAGTTGATTCGATTCATTTTTGGTTAGAATTTATTTTTTTGGGTAATTAAAAAAATAAATAAATTTTAAAAAAAAAAAAAGGAAAAAGAAGAAGCTTTAGGCTTCAAAGTGCATTTGAATTTTCAACCCCTCCAAACTCGAATTTTGTGCCAAAGAAAATTGAAGGCTGGAAAGACTTCGTGCAATGATTTGTTTGGTTTTTAAAATTAGGTTGTGCACTTTTCAACCATGAAGAAGTGTAGTGTTGGATTTGTGCAAAAGAGAGTTTCCAGCAAAAAAAGATATTTAAGCGCCTGTTTGGGTTAGTTTTTAAGTTATTTTTTTGCAAAAAAAGTCAGCTTTTAAGTTGCACTATTTAGTTTTCAAAAAAAGTTAATTAATTTTTTTAATCTCTTAATCTAATGAAAAAAGTCAATATATATCTCCAATACACCAACTTCTTTTCAAACAAAATTATTATAATACCCTCACATAAAAAGTCAACCCTACTCACAAAAACAAAAAACGCCGTGCTAATATCTCAAACACTACAACTTAAAAACTAAAAATAAAGGTATTTTAGGCATTTCAATAATAAAAAAAATTACTACAAAAAATTATTTCAAACACTCTTACTTTTTTTTATATAAACAAAAAAGTTAAATATCTCAAAAACTAAGCTTAAAACTATTCTAAATAGACACAAAGTCTATAACCCTTTGTAGCTTCTAGGAATTGGTAAAAATAGGCAAAAGACCTAATGGAAGACTAAAATGGTGGTGTTTACCACTGCTAAAACTAATAAACTATATATTATAACTTCTAATTGAAGTTGTAAGTGTTTGGTAAAAATTGTAACTTGTAACTGAAATAGAAAACATAGTAATTATAAGTTGTACCAGAAATTATGAGTGCTTGAAAAAATTTATAGTATATAATTAAAATTAATAACAAGAATAAATTTTTTTTAACAATACCTTTACCAAGCACCTCCAATAAAGGTTTAGCTTAGTATTAAAGTTGTAGTTGCTTTGGATTTCGTATTAAGTAAAAATAGAAAACTTTATCAATTCGTTAGAATATTGCTTTAGTGGCCCATGAACGCTAGAGCGGTGAGTTGGCTGAGAATTGCTATTTTGGACTTCAAAAAATAATACTTTTATCTGATTAAAATTCTTTTAAGAATTTTATTGCCCATCGCACTAATAATCTTTGTTGGACAAAATGGGGGGATTTGATACTTTTGTGCTCATGGCGGGCCCTAAGTCAGACTAGTGCGACTGAATTACTTGTATGAACAACTATATTGGATGGCACTAGGACAAGTTAGGTATCAAAGAGACAATCATTCTCTTGAGCTATCCTATTGACATGAACAAGTGGGTCATCGGAGCGATAGCTAGTTTTTTGTCTCAGTTTTATAACGTAATGCTCCTCCCTTTGAGTCCATGCCACCCACAATATTAGATGATGTTCACGTTACTAGTCTTGAGGTAAATACTTTACTCATTACAGATCTCGTAGATGAGGATTTCTTAATGTACTCTAGTTTAAGATTTTAAAAACATATCGTACAAAATGTTTTGTACATCCTTCCTTTAATGAGGTAGTAGCTTTTGTAGAAAACGAGAACTATATCAAGTAATTGTGTTGTGGTTCGATACCATATTTTAAAACTTCATTGGATATAAAAATGGCTGAATAAATAAAGAAATAAAAATAAAAAATAAAGATTGAAGACTAATAAAAACAAAAAATAAAGAGATTTTATTAATTTTTATAAAATAAGAGAAAAAATACAAGAAAGCAATGATGCCACTCACTTACGGTTACTCGATAAATATTGAACACTCCATCTTGAAGATCATTGAAGAACGATGTAAATAATGTTGCTCTTCCAATTTAAGTTAAACAACTCAAACTTCTAAATAAAATCCATTATTTGATTGATGGAATGGAGATAATGATTATTACAATATACACATTACCTTCATTTATTGAAAAAACTACATAAATAACTATCGATAACTACTTACAACTACTCTAGACAAATAATGCTCCAACGATATCAAGTGTCCTTTGGTTATAACTTTCATTAACCGCTATGCGAGTCTTTGATTACCAATTGTCATACTTCAAAATATTTTATGTGGGCGTTCTGAATATAAAATTGTTTTCCACCAAGACTTGTAAAGATCAACATGGCATTTTGTTAGAAAAATAAAATACTCGACAAGAAATTTAATTTTTGGTGTAGATAAATACCCCTAACTTTTTAAGAATAAAAGTTATCAAATTCTTCAATAGTTATATTATTACACCAAAATTATTAAATTTTTGATAGCCATAAGTCGCTAAAATTCTAATTGATTGAAAAATACAGACGATTCTATATTTTCTTTAAAACTAAAATCACTAACAAATGTCATCTATGGCATGGTTTTATGAATACCTATTTATGTTATGCATTTTACTAAAACAAAGTTTTGATAAATTAAAAAGTCATAAGTGACTCTTAGATAATACAACATTTTCACTCACTGTCGATTTTATTTTATTGTTATTATATTTGGCTTGAAAACTTCCTACATTTTAACCGAATAAATTTT
>JAULJZ010000021.1:3934134-3948265 GCA_032270985.1 Heliamphora pulchella | reverse complement strand
ATGAATTTTTAGAGTTTAATAAAATGATCTAAGTTAAAAAGAAATAAATATATAAATATATTTTATGAACTTGAGTTAAAATTTAAACAAGTTAAATTGTAAGATTTTTTTTGAAATTAAAATTAAATCTAAGAAAAACATCTTCAAAATAAATAAATTTAAGAAAATAAGTTTTGTAGCAATAATTTAAATTAGAATATTATAATTATAAATATATTTTATTAAATAATTCTTAAGAAATAATAATACAGTATTAATGCCAAAATTAAAAAGTAAAAATTGAATGACTAAAATATTATTCTGTACTTCTATTTAGATTTGGAGTTTTGAAGAATCACAATTAATTTTTTGCTAGATCAGGCGAGTCACTGATATCTGAATTAGTTTTTATTTCATATGAATGTTGAAAATGATGAATAAATGAATGAAATGATATGAATGAACAGAAATGAATGAATGATAGAATGATGGGTTAAACGACGTCTTGGCCGCTGGGGGACGTTAAGTGTACCAGCGAGACGAGGCAATAAGGGTGGAGTCACGACCAAATGACTTAAGGAATGATCATGCCCACTGTATTAAACGTGGGGTCGCTCCCTACTAAATTCTGGCAAACCGTTTAATATATATTATTCTAACACTGTGGTATAATTAATAATTCAGATATCATTGAATTCACACTAGCATTGCTAATGAATGTTGAACAATTTCATGTGATACTTGAAAGCGTGAAGAATTCAGTTTTTGGAGAAACAAGAAGTTCAAGTCTCTTTTTCATTTCCTGTAATTTCCATTTGTTTTCTTCTGTTTTTAGAATAAATTCTTAGTTGGAACATTGTTTTCATAGTTAATGCTCTAGGAATTTATGTTGAAAATTTTCAGTTGGAAATGTTTTAATAAATCTATTTTTGCACTTGGTTATATTTAAATAAGTCTTATTTCTTTTCAATGGTTATAACTCAGAATAAAGAAAGAATGTTAAGGAAAGATAAAGAGACATTTGGTGGGTTTTGACTCACTGGCCGATCACGGACGCCATGTTTTGAAATGGGTCGTGACAACAAGCTTATTACGACTTGATTTTTGTCATTCCTTTCATTGTTCTCCTTTATTCTTTTTTTTTTTTGGTAGTTTCATAAAAGAGGGCCATTTTCTCACATTTTCATTGCTGACAGTTTCTTGCAAAACAAATTCTTCTCACTTCTCAATGTGAGATTCACTCTCTTCTTGGACAAAGAGGCCTTTGGTGGGTTTTGACTCACTGGCCGGTCACGGACGCCATGTTTTGAAATGGGTCGTGACAACAAGCTTATTACGAATTGATTTTTGTCATTCCTTTCATTGTTCTCTTTTATTCTTTTTTTTTTTTTGGTAGTTTCAGAAAAGAAGGGCCATTTTCTCACATTTTCATTGCTGACAGTTTCTTGCAAAACAAATTCTTCTCACTTCTCAATGTGAGATCCACTCTCTTCTTGGACATAGATTCATCAACCAATGCATTCAATGGCTAGCCAAGTGAATGCCTTGACAAATTACGTGTAGTCTCATACAGATTTTGGTGGGAAGAAATTATCACAAACTTCTTACCTTACCAGTTTCACTTTACATTTTATCGTGGTCACAAAAAACTACAAACAGAAACCCAAGCATATCATGGCAAAGTAATGTGGTAGTAAGAACAAAACCAAATATACTATAATGTGATATACTAATAAGAGGTCTTCCATTTATGAAAAGTCATAATGATCCACTCATGGGATTGTACACCCCATTTCCATTTACAATGTTCAAATCCAAATGAGAATAGAAGTTATTCGGTATATTATAATCTATATTACATGGACTTGTCATTTTCGGTAGAGTATCCATGTCAACATAACACAACACAAATCAGACAAGGCAAAAATCTCAATCATGAGAAAATAATGAAGAGTGAAGATAATATACTAAAATCAGATATATATGACTTATAGTTATCTTGTGCAACAAACTATTAAGGATAGAAACAAATGGTTGATGTGAGAAATTAGTATGTATAAGCCAATAAATACTTTAAAAAGATGAAATATTGCCTTATGAATTGCTACTCGACTCATTTTTTTTCCGTATTCATGCACTCATATCAAATTTTTTGGATACTTTTTAGTCAAGTCCGTGTATCCTTAGTTTTAAGGTTTCATGTGTCCAATCCTAAATATATACCGGCACCGGACACTCGTACCCGAGTCCGTGTAACATAAATTATAATGTCAACGAATATTTGTTCGACCAGTAAGTGATCTTCCATGTACAAACTGCTAGCAATATTCCACCCATAAGGTTTTGCACCCCCACTAATATCCATCTACAAAGTTTTGAGTCTAAATGACGATTAAAAGGTATTCACTACATTTTGATATCAATTAAATATCTAAAGTTAATGATAAGTAAAGATCTAATGGTATCACATCAGAAGCACATCCAATGTTTCAAAATAATGGTAATAGCAGGAAGCAGCATTTGCAGTTGTACAAATCTCTTTGTATATGGCTCCCACTTGCATAGGTGTTTCTCTAGTTGGTTACATACTACAACTAAATTCAAAGTAGGGGTGTCCATCGTGTCCTATAATTCAGACCCGACAGATCGGATTGAGCAAATTGACAGATCACACCTCCTAATCACTAGTAATTAGATGAAAATACGATACAAGGAAAGTCCAATATGAAGTATTCCAAAATCTAGCTATATCTACATTGTAGTGACTACCCTAGATTTATCCTAGGATTACCTCATAAAATTGTTCATAGCAGCATAAATGCTCCGAAGCAACTTATAGTTGACTCTAATCCCCACCCCCGTCACCGGAAGATGAAAGTAAACAACTTCTTGATCCTGAAATCTTTCAGAAATAGCGAATAGTTTGAGGCTTCCCATTACATTACTACAACATAAAGCTTGCCTATTGTCCCCCTTTCATTATAACTTTAACTAATGAGACTTTCTCTAATTAGTAAACGAGTAGATGGCATGTTAGCACATGCAATGCACATGGTATTATGTACTTAGCCTTGGTGGTTGTCGCTATATTGTAGCATTGCCTAGGGACTTATCACTATATTATTACTTAGTCTTGCATGGATGTACCACCACAATTATAATTCTCATGTTGCATGCTCAATCAGACCCTATGCATCACTAACAGTGCAATATAGATTTCACAATGAGTTTATCGTAAATTCTGACATGAACAAAGCCCTTTTATTCCTCCAAATTGGAAGAATGATGTTGGATTTTAAGCCATTCTTATTAACAGCACAACCACTTCTTTTCTAGTATAGAAGCATAAAGAATCATCAACATATGGATGATTTCATGGCATACCTTGTTCATTATTAAGGGATAGTGTGACTGCAGCTTAGCCATATGAGAGTCACCCCTGTATATCTCTCCAGCAGCGATATAAATAGGGGTGTTTGAAGGGAATCCCAGAGCCGTGAGGAATATTCCAACCTCCTTTGGAGTCAAAGGGCAATATCCCTTGGCTCTCTGTTCTGTAGAATCAATATCCTTCACTTTCCAATACACCGTGTTCTCCCTACAATTTCACAAATGGAGAAGAACACAGAAAGGCAATGCCAGACAGCATGTTCAGTCAAATAAGCCAACAAAGAAGAAACAAAATATTAATTACTATCATCAAACTACAGATACATTTCCCACCTGATTATCTTTAGTTCATCAGCTTCCTCAGGGGATAAATCATATGTGCATCCACTGAAAGCAAGCATATCCTTTTCATATCGTAGATGCAAAGCAATATATGGACCATAAGACCTCATCCGATCCACCAACAACTACAAAATCAACAGAAAAAAAAACCCTTCATTATCCCAACACAGATATAGCCAAAATGAAACTCGAGATTGGGTTTAACATTTTACTTTTCCCATAGCTTCAATACGTGGCAAAAAACGGAGGGCTTGATAACAAGCACGGCATCGCAGCTTCTGAATATCTGGAGGCAGATTATTGTTTGCCAATCGAGAGTCAGACTTAGCTGCTCGAATAACCTATAGAAAAACGTGAAAATTCAAATATTGCTGTTGAAATATTGAATCACAATTTAAATGAATACTCTAGTCAATATACCTCATAATCTGCCCACATGCTAGCTATCTCATGCTGGTAATAATCTATACCGGACCAGCTTCTGAAGTGCTTAACTGCTCTAGTAGCAGTTGCCAGTTCCTTAGGAAGCCTTTTAATGACTTTTATATCGTTAGCCAAGGAACTAATAAAATGATCCTCATCGAAAACATCAGAAAATTTGCTGCACTATGAACAGGTAATATTAATAATAGCACCAAAAGCATGCAGATTTTAGGTACAAATCTGAAATATGGTACCTAGTGTCTTGCCAAAACGAGCGTTTATCAAGTTCTGGAATTACAAGAGTAGCATTTATGATACGGGCGACGGCAACCATATCACATATCTGCAAGTTGAGAAAAAGATAGTTCTTCAGCATCATGTAATAGTTATGTCAACAATATTATGATAGTGGTGAAATGCACAGGGATGCCTGATAGATTCATTTATGAATCTCTTGTCATAAGTTGTAAATATGCCAAACAACAAAGTGCTTAGTTATTTCCAAATTGTCATGGATCATGAGATATAATCAAGAATAGGCAGAACAGGGAATGTATTTGTAATGTTAAAGACTCGTTATAACACAGCGATCGACGTAATTAATTTCTGAATGCCAGATTGCAATGCCAAAATAGCGAGTAAAATGTGTGCAACGTGTACATTCCTGATAAATAGGAAACTTCACAAAGCATTAAACTAGCCAACTTAATCAGATGTCATGATTAGCAAAAATAGGCTTGATGGATTTGGTGCAGAACTAAATCAAATAGTCCAAAACCTAGTGGTTCTAATTTTAAGGTTTCAACATTAACCACTAGGAACGCAGTATCTCATAGTAATACAACCAAAACTAATAAAAAGTTATACAGGTTTGATTTGCATTGAGATTGCCACACCTAAAGCTCCAGAATTGCTTATTTAACATGTTGCATATTCATGGAAGGTCCATGAATGCGTAAAAGTCATCGATAGAATAAAACATTTTGACGCCCGTGTAAATAAAAGGATGCTCACGTGCAATGAGGATATAACACTCTGAGGTGAGGCTCCATTTCTCACTCAACTATGGGTAAAGGAAGAGATATGGATCACTTCCCATAGAAATTCACAACCGACAATCATGGAACCATTAAGATATTGTTTTATATGATTACGATAGAAGAGCACCCTCAATTACTTCAAACCTTTGTCAAAAGTAAGTCGCATGGATATATATAATTTACTCAGGAAAGAATATTTTTCATTCCTGCATTTCATGGCTGAGAAGGAAATTACTCCACAATCATAAAAGCTTTTTCACCATGCTCCTATAATATGGTGAGTATCGGCAAAAGTATAATGACTTTTCAAACTTAAAACTCCATGAACAAGTTGAGGCTGGAATGGCTATACTGCTGTTTTAGCTTTTTACCATTTTCCCCTCAACTTATCATGAATCCAACACAGAAAGAAAAAAGAAATCTCTTTAACTTTCAGAAACGTTTACTGGGATGAGAGGGGATTTACTAAAGGTAAGACAACCCTGGCTCAATAAAGATTTGCATACGTACACACGTACATGCGCATGCATAGAAAGAAAGAGAGGATACTGACCCCTGCTCGCATCTGATTTAGCCCACCGTTTGCATGAACAAGAAGGTAACCTCGAGACTCTCCTGGGGCTGATGAAACCACAATGAAATGAATGAATAAATAAACAAAACATATTATTAAAAAACGAGTATCATATGTGGAAAGTCGAAGCATAACCACAGCTTCCTTACGCATGTAGGTCGAACTTGGCTCAATACAGGGTACGTAGTCTCGCTTTTGTGGCTGCTTCCATAGCTTGTCTAAATCCAAAATCCCACTTGCACCATCCAACTGTCAAGTCTAAAGGAGTGAAAACATGAAAGATGCATGACTATTTTGTATCAATATGCATATATGAGGTGCAGTGTATATGCACTCAACCCACACACAACCCATAATTAAAATAGTATTCTTCTTGATGAGCACCCAGGAATTTTGATAGATACGGATCCATAAAAACACCGAAATTCTAACATAAAAATGTATTGTGGAAGAAAATTATCTTTTTGATATGATGATGAACATACTTCATAATCATTTTGTAATTCTTTTGTATGGAATTAATTAGCAGGACCAGAAAATAAAGAATTGAATTGCTTAAATGGGTTAATAATGAACACGAACGTCGAGCGTAATAAAATCACAGACAAACAAATAGGCAAACATACTAAGAAAAACACAAAACCTTGCGAGCAGGGGGCAATGGAGCTCCTAACAAATGGGGTGGTGCCACTTCTAGCATCCAGCTTTGCTCTCCTCCCAATCCAATTTCGTGATGCTGCAAAATTAAAAATCATCCCAGATCAGCCAACAATCTCATTTTACAATGCCCCCAGCCCAAGAAAATAAAATACGATAATAACAAATTCAAGAACAAAATCTCCAATTCATTTTTAAGAGTAGTTATGACCGAAAGGAGAGCTGAACTTTTGGAGCATTTTTGATTGACTGGATTAGAATGGGATTGGATTATATATTCTATGGGATTATATTTCTCCTATTTGAATTCAACAAGTAGTGAGAAGATTATGCATCTATTGGACAACTAATCCCCTAAAATATGTGATATACAATATTTAAGAGAATATGATACTAATAATCTATTCATTACAAGTCCCATGGGAGTACTTATCCAGTGTAATTATATATCCCTTGTTATTAATCCGATCAATCAAACAAAGCCTTGATGTATTCAAATGCCATATGCATTTGTATTGTGTATACATATTTACGAACGTATTTAGGGAGGGGGGGAATCGGAAACCTCGATTAGCCTTTGTTTCTTGGGGAAAAACAAACATTCTTTGAAAACACTGGAAAACTCTGAAAATCGTAATGATGATATCACCAAAATCGATTAGAAAAGTTTCAACTCAATAAAGCACGGCGAACCAAAGTTTGAAGATCACATAAGTTTGCAGAAAAAACAGGGGATGATTAAACCAGAATTCGTGAAAATGAAATAAAGGAGAGACCAAGAAGTTGAAATCCTAGATAATAAATAGAATCTCAATCAGTGGAAAAAAGAGTAAAGAAGAATGGAGTCGGAATCGAAGGCGGTAGAGAGAGAAAAGGTCACCATGGGGAGCTTGTAAGAGTCGGGCAATTTTGGCACTTGGGAGGAAGGAAATAGTCGTATGTGGGCGTAGAGCACAGCCAATAGGCTTATTGAAGCTATGGCGCACGTTAGAAACCTCCTCAGTATACCCAGCGTCCTCCGCCTGCGCCTCTGCATCATCTCATCCCTCTCTCTCTCTCTCTCTCTCTCTCTCTCTGAACCCACAGAACAAAACTCTCCTAACACAAGGAATAATGTAAAGAATCATACGAGCACGCCATTTCTGCAACACTCTCTCTCTCTCTCTCTCTCTCTCTCTCTCTATATATATATATATATATATATATTGAGAGTGCAGGACACAGTTGGCTACTTTCTAGTGTATGCACTTTTGGTTTGGTGAATTTGAGGAGCCATTTTTATTTCGCTCAGCAAACGGTAATAAATGGGGATGAGAGAGAAGGACGGAATTGGGTAAGATATGAGATGAGAGTGAAAAGAGAGACCGAAAATACCATACGCTTTATTACGCGGATGTTTGTTTTAAGGAAAAGAATTAAAGAATATTAACGGATAGAATTAAGAAGTATTAACTTTTCCTATTTTAACTATGTTTGGACTGGACGAAGAAATGGCAATAAGAGAGGTTGGGGTCGAGTTTGAGGTATTGGCCTGGGTAAAAGTTATTTATTGATTTATTTTTTATTATAAATTTTTGTTTTTAGTAAAATTTTTTATTATTTAGTTAAACTGTTATATTTTTTAAATAGTTGAGATGGTAATAATTGATGAGCAATAAAAACTAAAATAATGAAAAATAAAAAAATAAAAGATAAAATGAGGTATAAATATAATATTTTTATATTTTGATCTCATATATTTGAAAAAACAAAACTTTATATATATATATATATATATATGTGTGTGTGTGTGTGTGTATGTGTGTGTGTATTTAATTTATATAATCGGATGGAGCTGAAGAAATTAGGATAAGAAAAACAAATACCTCCCTTGCTCACCTTGTTATTGGAGACGAAAATATCCAAAAAATTTGAGACTTAAAAAATTGGGATGGAAAAAGTAAATACCATTCTTGTCGAGAATGGAAAAAACCTATGAAATTCAGGATAAGAGCATGCAAGGGCATGAGGAGACTTGAGAAATTGTCATTTCTACTTTAACACCATGATGTTAATCCCATTCTTACTTTATTTCCATATTTAATCATCTCGTGGGCTTAAAAACTAACCCCACTTTCTATATGATTTTAATAAAATAACTTTTGCACTCTCATTTTGTATAAATACACTTTTTTGTCTTTATTAAGTTATAAAAAACCCTAATCTTTTTAATTTTTGTATGTGTCCATTTAGAAAATAAAAAAATTATAAAATGGAAGGGCATTTTGTAATTTTATTTAATGAAGACAAGAGAAGTGTATTTATACAAAAATAGAGTGTTAAAATCACTTTCCTAATTTTATTCAATATTTGTTTATAAATTGGAATGACAAAGACTTATGCATAATGGTAGTCCTACTCTTTGAAAATTTGTTGTCAAATCTTTGCAGGATACAAAACTGATTTTTGCAACAAAAAAAAAAAAAACACTGCTAGGAACAAAATTAATTTTAAGTTTAAAAAAATTACGAAGATGAAGTGCTGCCTCCTTTTTTAGAGTAATAAGTAAAATTAAAAATTAAAAATGAAAAACAGTTAGTATGATAAAAAAAAAAAAAAAAAAGCTTGCATGAATTACCACTTGTCATAAAAATTAAAATTTTATAGCATTTTTATGAGGTCTAAACGTACAATAAAAAAAATATTAACTGCCTATTAGCCTAAACAAAGCTTAAGATGTAGTGTGGTTTTAAAAAAAAAAGTATTTGATTTGTATAACTTGCAAGTCTTTTATACTTTTTGTTTTGAAATGACATTTTTCTCCATTATTAATAAATATTATAATTAATTTAATATTTAAAGTAATACTTTTTATCTTTTCCTATAACATTTTTGGAGTTCAAAAGAAAAAAAATATTTAAAGAAAAATTTTCAACTTTTTTGTCAGCTATTTTTGCAAGATAAAAATCTTTAATTTAATTGTCAAACGAAAATCAAGAAATGAAGATGGAAAAAATATCATTGATTATATATTCACGGGGATAATAATCATTTTAGGCAATTATTAGCGTATTCTTCTCTAATCTTTGGCCACTGTATCCTACACCTCTCTCTTCGGATACAATAATTTCTCGTTTATGGAATTCCATGTCTATTTCGAATTATTTGTCCTAATGATAATTTTACATCTAAATATGGGATAGAAAAACTATATGGAATTAGTAATTCAATCTTATGTCTGGAATGCTTTAAAACAAACATATGGAGTGATTGGCAAAACTTTTGCCGCTAGTTTTTAACTTTTTCCTACTAATTTTAATAATAAGTTATAATCTTCTCTAAATACTCACAATTTTCATGCACTACAAAATATAACTATTCTTTTTTCTATTTTAATTACAAGCTAACACATATACTAACCAGTCACAACTTATATTACAAATTACAATTTATAAATTATAAGTTTTACCAATACTAAATACCATCATGGTAGCCTTATAAGACATTCACATGGTGGGATTCATATCACTTAGGCTTTGTTTAAAATAATTGCTTATTTAATTATTTTTATTTTATTATATTTTTTATTGATTATGCAAACTATTATATTTTTAAGTAAGGTTTTTTTAATTAAAATATAAAAATGAGAAAAAAATAAAAATAAGTCAAAATAAATCTATAAAAATAAAAATAAGTCAAAATAAATCTATAAGTCAAGTTATATATTGTTTATTTTCGTTTTAATGAACTTTTTTTTTATCTTTTCATAAAAAAAAATTTAGTCAAAAAATGATAAAAATTTTAAAAGAACCAAAACAAAAATAAGCAAAAATTTCAAAATTTAGTCCAAGCAGAGCCTTATTAGCATGGTTTAATAAAATTTGTGAGTGTTTAATGTATTTATTAGTGTAAATTTTAGTGTATTTTTTTGTCACAGCTTATACTATTATATTTAAAGAAAACGGAACGAAAATCACTCTAAATTACCCACAATGGGTTCAAAATGGCAACATCTACTAAAAAGTTAGAACGAAGTGATTAGGTTACAAAAACGTTGCGCATATCCATAGAGTTTAATCCTTCTTGATTCTTTGTAATCCATAATAATTAACATTTTCCCTTTAAATCGACTTATCCAAACAATGCCCACAATTACGCAAAGGAAGCGGAAGAATTGGTCTCAAAAGACCCTAGAATTTTTTTAGTATGGTTTCTTTTTATTTCCAGAAAACATAAAATGGTGGTTTTTGTTTGGAGGCGCTCATCTGTTTATATGATTATTTTGTGAACTCTTCTTGGAAGTTTTAAAATATTTTTTTTAGTATTTTTCTGAAAAATTTCTTTGTTTTTAAAGGCTTTTTCAAAAATAGTTGGTCAAAAAGTTATTTATAGTTTCTTAAAGAAAGAGAAAATAATACTAAACAAATTTCATTGTTATATTTTAAGAATTATTCATAAAAAAAGATTGAATTATTTATTTTTTAGAGCGAGTTTGTTTTAAATCATTGTTTGGTTTAATTCTTCAAGTGATATATCTTTAAGACTTGAAGAATACGAAAAGAATACTAAATATATCTCATAATTATATTTTCAGAATTATCATAAAAAGGATGAATTATTTATTTTTTGGAGTAAATCATTGTTTGATTTAATTCTCCAAATGACAAATTTTCAACACAAATGATGGGACTTTGGCCAATTAAATACGTGAGATTAGAAATAATACTTATTGTTTGAATAATTTTAAAAAATAAATTTGAAAGTTTGAAAAAAAAAAACACAAACCAAAAACATATTTAAGATATTCTCTCAAAATCTGTTCTGAAAAGAGAATTAAATTATTTAAAAAAAACACACACACAAATAACATACCCTCATGTACTTAGAATACTGGTTTGTGAAATTCTTTGAATCACTAACTTATGAAAGGAGAGGTGTTTGAACCTGTAATTTGGGCCTTTATTTGCTTTGACTTTATTTTAGGATTAAACCCAACCAGACTGAACCGATCTAGTTAAGGTTTATTTTGGGTCCAAAATTGGTATATTTGATGATCTAAATAATTCATTTTGCTATCTTTAGTATATGGACTATTCATACAAAAAGCTAAGTTGATCGAATATTCCTATGTATGTGGACAATTTAAATTTATGTAAAAAAAAGAAAGAAAAGAAACAGTGATTTTTAATACAAATGTGATTTGTTCGGAAAATTAGATATATGATCAATTTAAATTTGTAAATGAATAATTTATATACATAAAATAATAAAATAGATTTATTTTAAATTCAATTAAATGGTCCGACTATATCGATCCAACCTAATAATAGACGGGAGAGAAATCAATTCCTTATTTTAATGAAAATAAAATTATGAAAATGCTATCCAATTTTTCATTAGAATAAGTTGGAATGCTAAAATTCATTATAAATTTGACATAAAAATCAATTAAAGAGATATATCAAATCTAACAAATGTAACAAAACATCTCTTTCAAAGAAGAGAAAGACTACTACCCAAAAAAGAGAAAACTAAGACAAAGAGAGAAACAAATCTCTTTCAGATCATAAGACTACAAACTTTTTTGCAAAAAAATATTTTTAAAATGTATTAAAAAATCTGTCAAATAAAAAAACAAAAACTAGTCACCATGAACAGCACACTGCCATTTTTTTTTCTACGACAAATTTAATTGATAAATTCTTTTTGGTGTTATTTGTATATAACCTGTCAACAAAAACAAAAGAAACAAACAATTAAAAAAGCTACGGACAGGCAGGACTATGATGAATTTTATTGAAAGCTCTAACCTCATACTATTATTAGGATGTAGACATAGGCTGGCAATTTTAACTTTTTGATTTTTTTGATTAAAAATGTTAAAAAGTTAAAATTATTTATTTAATAAAAAATAAAAAAATAAAAAAATTAAAAGTTCAAAAGTCGAATCAAAACATAAACTTTCAGAAGATTCTATTCAAACTCCGGCCACTTTTAAAATACAATAATACCCTTTATTCATAATTGATTTACTACTACTACAAAATACATATAATTGTTAATATCAAATATATAGAAGGGTAAAATTATTTTATTTGAATAAAAAGTAAAAAAATTAATTTTTTACCCAAACAACTAACTTAAAAAAAGTTAGCTTAAAAACTAAGTTAACAAATAACGTACTTTAAACCTAGTTTAACTTTTTTGCTTAAAAAAAAAACTAACTTTTAAGTTAATTGTTAATTGGGACCTTATATCGAAGAGTATCTTCAACCATGTTAATAAGAATTATAATAGGAGTTTTTTAATAGAGGTCGTATTAGTTAAATGTATAAAAATAATTGAATGTATAAAAGAAATAATTTCAACTAATATTTTTTTTAAAAGCCAGTTTTGCTCTCATTTTCTATTTTCTAATATACCCCTAACATCATCTTTATGAAAAACCCTAACCCCCGTTGCCAACCTCCTCCTTTTTTTCCGAGACACCTCCTCCTTATTCTCCAACGTCGACCTCCTACCTCTTCTTTGACGAACTCTTTCTTCTTTTCCAGCGATCTTCTTATTTTTTTCTACTACTAATCTCCTCCATCTTCTCTAGCAAGGTCGTCGAAGGCGTAGGATTTTAGAGGAAGAAAAAGAAGAAAGTGGTTATTTCTCTCTTAATTGAAAAATTTTTTAGTTTAAATTTCTCGAAAAGTTTCTTATAAAATCTAATTAAGAAATTTCTCAATTTAAGTTTTTCGAGAAATTTCTCGATAAATTTAAACTAAAAATTTTTTCAGTTAAAACAAAGATTTTTCAATTAAAGAGAAAGAGAACTGAAGATGAAGACGACGATGAGGCTAAATCTGGTTGGCAATGGTCGATGGTTAGTAGCCAAATCTATGTGCGAGTTGTCGGCAATGGCCAGATCTGTACCCGAATAGTCGGCGGTGGCTAAATTTGGAGTTGGTGGTTGGTTTTGATAGTGATGTGGATAATGGTGGTCGGAGGCGATGAAAGAGTGACCGACGGTAGTCGACAAAGTTTAGGATGGAAATTTGGGAGTCGCTGACGAAGGCGATGGTGCGAAAAGGGTGTGGACTGACTGATGATGGTCGATGATGATGGAGTAGTGGCAGAAATCGAAGTTATTGGATGTGGTCGTGTCAGCGTGATGACGAGAGCTCAAGTTTTGACCATGGCGGTTGCGGCGAGGTCTATAACAGAAAAGAGGATATTAGTGGGAGGGTATTTTTGTCCTACTTTAAAATGATATTTAAAAAATAAGATCGGAGCTTTAAAAATTTAGTGGTAGGACTAAATCTTCTACACATCTCGTAAATAGGATTAATAATTAATTAACCATTTTTGTTTGTGTAAAGAGAGTTGATTTTTTTAATTGAGGGTGTTATAGTAATTTTACTAAAATAAATTAAGGCATTTAGGATGTATATATGCTTTTTCTTTAAAAAAGTTATATAAAAAATTAGTAACTTTTTAGAGATGCCAAACACTGCAACTTAAAAGTTAATTTTTTATTAAAAAAATCAATTTTTAAAAAAAAAGTCAAACAAGGGCTAAAGCATCACATATTTAGATATCAAAATTAAGATTGTAATGGAGTGGATTTCAGATAGAAAAGAAATCAATGGGGAAATTAAAGTAATCAACCATGAAACCAAATTCCCTTGAAATTATAAATACGTATACATATTCACTTCCACAACCCCCCCCCCCCCCCCCCCCCCCCCCCCCCCCCCCC
>JAULJZ010000021.1:3913325-3925109 GCA_032270985.1 Heliamphora pulchella | reverse complement strand
CCCCCCCCCCCCCCCCCCCCCCCCCCACCCCAAGAAAAAAAAAAGAAAAAAACAAAAGAACAAGAGGGTTGCATATTTAAGAAAGCCTGGTGACTCAATGTGGTACAAAAGTCTATCTGTAGAGAAATCTGTTCTTTGAAACAGAACTAGCAGGCTAAATGAGAGTCCAATCCTTTTTCTTTTTTCGAAAATCATCAACAGGAGAATCAATTCTTTATCCTTCAATCATGGATGCACCCATCCCCCTCCTAAACTAGTTACGCATCTGAGGGTGAGATGGTGGAGAACTCAGCAGCGATAGCCGACTGTTCAATGTATGGCATATAAATTTGTATCAAAAGATGTTTTACATAATAAAAAAATTAGTATTCCAAAAAAAATGTTCAGTTTTTGCATGTTATCAAGGGTGTTATGGTGGGTTGACTAGATACAACCAACTATAGGCATAATTAGCACAAAATGATTGTTCTGACCCTCAAACTTGGATTCTCATGTTTTCCAGGCCCGATATTTCAGCCCTGAACCAAGCAATGCCACTTGAATGGTTCATAAAATACAGTAACTTTTTAGAAAGTAAAACAAAGGGAATAAATTGAAGAGACAGGGGACGCTAAAACAAAGTAGCGCCTCCATAATATTGAGCCTTTGTTAACACAAACCATATTAAAACTTTCATTGTCAGGAAAATATTTAGTAAAAAATTACGAGTTAATAAGACCTCTGGTTTGACGAAAACACAAAAAAGTACCCACCTGGATCTGAATAGATTCTTCAGGTGTTAAGAGCATTGGCTTTCCATCAACTGGGGACTACAATAAGATAATGAGCCCTTAGTTACCAGAACATCAAAAAGAGAGGTGCATTCCCATACTTGGTTAGTTTAGGAGTGAAAACACAACACTATGTCAACAGCGAAGTAATTGAGCATTGACAAGAATGCTTGCTACTATATAAAAAGCACTTATTTGCTAGCACAGAATAAGCAGCAATATCTTGAGGAAAATAACCTATCAATGTGTTTACGCATACATGCAAGCGCATGATGCGTGTTCCTGTGCAATCATGTCACCAACAAGTAACAACAAGCATATGTAACTATTGGGAAAGGACATAGAACCAAAGCGGGTAAAAAAAATTATATATGACCCAACATTGGTCACATCATTCCATGGTAATGAAAGGGTTGAAGTTGGTACAGTTCTAACCTCTAACTTTACTCCTATGAGGAACTTCTCCCAAACTCAAACTGCATCCTCACACTTGACGGCTTGAGCTTTTACCCATCAAGCAACACTCTTTCCAACTATATGACTGGGATTTACAAAGACATTTTTTTATCCTATAAAATGTCAAAGAGATCCACTGGAGGTATGAAGTCAATGGTTGTGATTATCTAGAATAACCAAATTTCCTAATGCATTAGCCAACAGAATATGAAGTTCAGGCAGCATGAGGACATAAATGTATGTATATTTACATGCATTTTGTATGGATGTATATATTTGTGGAAGTGTGTCTGTAAACAAGTAAAGATAGATGTCTAAAATAAACAAATAATCATCAAATTTGTTTAACAGAATATAAGATTATCAACGACCTCAAAGAAGAAGTACCTGAAATGTGACACCTTTTTCAGTAATGTCAGCCAAATGCAGTAATGAGACCTGGAAAGAACAGAAGACAAAGAATTGTCAGGTTAGTTGCAATTACTATCACTGCTCAAACCTACTGGACCGCTGGCAGTCTGGCAGAACAAGATCCATGAAGATTAAATATCAAGACAACAAAGTTCACAGCATGAAACCACCATAATAGGGTTTAAGGCTTTAAGCATTTTTTGTTTCACCAAAAACAGCTGTGCTTGTCATCTTGATAATTAGTCATGTAAATCTTGGTACCACTCTAACTAAAATATCTATCACTCAAGCTACTTTAAAATTTTAAATAGCCTGCTGGGCAAGATCACGTTGACAGAGAAACCATGACAACTTGCTAAAGTAATTTGATATGCATTTACAATAATATTGAAGCGAAGAAATACAGCACGCACATAGTCCACGATGCATACTTACACAACTAGAATCCATACATATGGCATCACATAGACCAAACAACATGGGTCGGGGGCCAAGGCAGGGACATCAGGATATGTTACACATTAAGCAGTGCAGCATAGAGTGTCCCAGAGTGCGTACTAAGAAAACCCATTCAACAGTTAGCATTATGTAAGCGGGATAAAATAGATCAAGTGATAGAGCAGGGACACGATGCAATGCGTGTCAAATCCTTTCTAATAAGAAAATGTGACCTTATGTCCATGAAACATTATAAAATTTATAAGGAAGCGAGGACAGAAAAAACTAGAAAGCAAGCAAACCACAAGAAGGATAAGAACTGGAATAACAAGGTTGATTTGCATAAATATAACTATATCATTCATGAAAGACAACCATTTGAAAGCCACCAGAATCAGTAAGCAAAGCCCTTGGCCAGTTCATAAATTTGTGGAGCCCCCCCAACTCATCGATCAGTTCAGAAGTAGGTCGGAGTGCCAAGTGATATGTATTCCCAAGTATTATTTGACAACCAATTTCCTCGAGCTGGCTAGTTGTCAAACCTTTTATTGTCCCTGTAACCACAAGAACCCACATTTCAGTCAATGAGTCAGAATGTGAAAACAGAAACATGTAAATAGAAATGAAGTGAACACAATTCTGTGTCAAATACGAGTACCTGCATGGAATAGGCCCAGACATGCTCATTGCAAATGCCAGCAGAAAAGGAGGATATTCATTGCCAGTAAAAAATAATAATAATAATCGTCAATTGAATCAAAATCATAGAAAAAGTCTCCCTAAGGTCATACTATGTACATTCTACCATTCCCAAGTCCTGCAGTATGGAAGCATCATACACCAGACTGCCCTTTCAAATGAATCAAAATCTAGTGCCTATTTTGTGGTTGGAAATAATGTATTAGTTCTGATGGTTCAAGAAAATATTAAACTATTGTAATTTAAGAACATGAGTTGATATAAATCCTGGCTAAGGCACTACAGAAACTATTAAATATCTTGTCCTGTGACAAAAAATTACAACCGACCCAACCTGTCATCCAGTACAAGCCCTTATGAACATTCTCCGAATACACGCAATCCACCACAAACCACGCATAGGAAATATTAAATACTTCAATCCCATAATGCATGGAAAAGGAGAATATGGACTACTAAGATATTGCACTAGTATAATAGATTCTATTTTTTACTATTTATTTTTCTGGTAAGTAGCTAGACATTCTTTGCAACATTGTGAAAATTAAAGTTCAGACCTTGTGTACCCACGGGCATGAACAAAGGTGTCTGGCAAGCAAAGTGAGGGAGAGTCAGCTGAGCTGCACGAGCACGATTGAATCTCCCAAGAATCTGATGGAGGAAACAGAAAAACATAGCTCCCAGATTAGTAAACAACTAACCAATCAAATGGGGCTCAATACTTGGTGAGGTTTGTGGTTGTGGCCAGTCCAAGAGGGGGGTAACAAGATCAAACAGACGGTGAGTGCACGTAAAGATAGTCTGATACTCTTAAGTGACATGGAACAACAACAACAACGAGACGACCACGGCGGTCAACCTAAGCCAAATTACATGGTAACACTCATTTTCACGTTCCCCTACTTTTAAATACAGTACTGTATCACATATGCTGTAGCTTTTCTTGTTTTCGATACCTGATTAACTTTGTGATCGAATGAGGCACTAGTTCCCATTTCGCATAAGCATCAATGACAGGAAAAACCATTGAACCATTTGAAAGGAACAAGCTGCTTCTTAAAATATTTAAATATTTCTTTCGACTGGAAAATAAACCCTCAAAAGGAGTTGTTCCTCAGATTTTCGAACTCATTTTTTGCATACATAGAAAACACTATTAATAATTCACAAACCATTCAACTATGCATTTCGATATTAAAGGCTGTTGCTGGGTGTAATGGTAAAAGCTGAAGTTTCCAAGCAAGAAAAAAATGGGATGGGGCCGGATAACAACCACTTCGCAAGGTTGGTCAAATTTGTGCATAAGAATCCACCTAAAACTGCATAAAAGCCTTAAACCATCTCCAATGGTGACAAGATAAATGAAAAAAGAAAGGGAAAAAACAGTGTTAAATGCCATATTTTAGCAATGTTACTCCAATTGTGCAAGTGCTACCTCTTCTATTGTTTTCACAAAATGCCAAGACAAAAATGGTACATACGAACCCACCCACGAAATGTGAGATACATTAAGGCTTGGCCAATTTTGGCAATTGTTGAACCTTGTGCCAAACCAGTGCAAAAATTTTGCAGCTGTTTATAGTTAGCCGAGCTGATTCTTGAGCCTCGTGGCATTTTTGGAAAGAGAAAGGCTTTCTTTTACATCTTTAAAATGTAAATATTCCTCCAAAAACTAAGGGCATTCCACATGACATAGACACAGAATTAAAAAGCCTCACCTCAAATCGAAGAGCCATCAAAGAATTGTTGCTACTCCCCGAGCAACCTAATGTATAAAACTGTAATCAAAATAAGGAAAATAACAACTAAACAAGAACAATTACTCAGAACAAGATAATTCAACCATCTAACCATCTAACCATCTAACCATCTAACCACCTCCGTAGAAAGAGAGAAGAGCCATAATGAGCTTACAGGGGTGTAGAGGGCGGCGGCGGCGGGAAAACTGGCCCCGACGATCAGAGGTGCCCTTAATGGGGTAGCGCACCAGGGAAGTGTTAAAACTTGTTTGGTTTAAAAAGTCAATTAACGTCTAAAAAAATCGTACACATCTTAAATATACTTATGTTTTTTTTGAATAAAATTATTTTACAAAACTCTTCATTAAAAAATTGAACTCTACTTTTAAATAAAAATTACATTAATATCTTAAATACTATAATTTAAAAATAAAAAATAAAAATAATAAATAGCAATGTGTATTGATCAGGTTCACGGATGATTAGCTCCCCTAAAAAGTATTAATTGAGAAAGACAATTATATTCTTTGATTAATCGTGCATCATGGTCACGCTATGATCAACTATATACATTGATCAGGATAGCACCTAAGACACACGCTTAACCGTTTTGCAAATAAAGATCCTACCACGTGTTCGAATGTAAAGTATAAAAATAAGTCACAACGAATTAAGATGTATTTTTACAGCAATCTCAATCATTAGGAGTATCTTTCTCTTTCTCTCGATCACTTACTTGTTCTTTATTCTATTGCAAACCTAATTTGATCGTTAAAGAGAACTCTGCTGGAAACACGTCGGCACCCCTTCTAACCCTATGTTTGGCATCTCAAGTGGAACTAATATCTTTGAAGACCATTCCAAGAATATTGTACCATCATTTTGGCAGCGTAAGTGGGAATAAAAAAATTATATTAAATATTTTAATAAAAAAGCAAAATAGAAAAACATGTTAATATTTCAAATATTACAACTTAAAAACAAAAAATAAAAAATATATTAGATATTTTAATAAAAAAACAATAAAACTCTACCTTGAAAAAAAATTCCAAACACTCTAACTTTCTTTTTTTTCTTTTTTTCAAAAAAAAAAAAGCAAAATCTTTTAAAAATCAAGTTTTTTAAACAATCAAAACAGAGAATTAGCTTTTAATAAAAAAAATTAAAAAAAACTTCTTCTTTTAAGTCATATTATCTAATATTTCAAAAAGGCAACATTTTAATTTTTTTAATAAAATATGTGTAATATTTTTAATTAATTTTACCCTAAAAATAATTAATAAAAAATTATGTAAGTATCTCAAACAATAAATCAAATCAAATCAAACCAAACTAAGTTTTTGTTTCAATCAATTAGGATTGACTACATTGTGACAACCCAATCTTTCATTAAAAAAATAATAATAACATGAATAAAATAAATAAATAAAAATAAAAATTTGGTTCGTCCTCATCCGTTCGTTTCGCATAGTTTTTCATCCCAACATTTTCCATAGACCTTAAGAGGAGTCCATCTAACCCAAAACCCTAGTTTGGCCAATCAATTCATTCTTTAACCCCAATTTAAGTCACAAAACCTAAATTTTTAGAATAAACCTAATAACCCAATAAAAAGCCATTTGCCAACCCAATTTCTTCTTTTTGAGCTACACAATGCCTTAAATATATTTTTACTGCCAGAACTAAATACTTATAAATCTATTTGATTTAAAATAATATGTTAGTACAAACTAAATTATTTCTAACAAAAATTATGTACACTAGTTTTCAATTAAAAAACTTTTTTAAGAATTTTTTAAGAAATTCCTATAAAAAGACTTATTTTGACACATGTCTTTTATGTATATGTATTTAAATATTTTAATAATATTTTTAAACTATAAAAATAATGTGTCAATCATAAAATTATTAATTTAATACAATTTCATGAAAAAGTGACCATTTTTTTACATTAAGTTGATTTTTTTAACTCTTTTTGAGTAATGTACCATAATTAAACTCCCTTAGACCTTTATTATAGGGTGCTCATGCCAGAAATTCCATTTCGGTGGACTCTTTTGTAATAAGTCCTTTAATATTGTTGTTTACCAAAAATGTCCTTGCTGCCCTCTGGTCTTTTCCTCTTCAACAGAGTAGCCGGAGACGAAATTGACACCTCACCATCGTTGAACGCCATGTTTATTCTGCTCAGCGGCTTCTGTAGTTGAAGTCGGAGATTATGACAACGTCGACGACGACAACGAAGAAGAAGACAAAGAAGGTGAGTGGTTTAGGGTTAGGGTTTTCTCGGGGGATGATGAGACTGAGATTTTGTAAAAAAGAGATGAAGAAACCCTAGATGGAGAGAATATCGGCGAGTTAGAGATCGCAACAGTACAATACATTATTATTCTCTCTCTCTAACGTTCCAATTTTGTGTTTTTCAGTATTTTTTGTCCTATAATTTTGTGTTCTGCGCAGACAAAAAAAGGACAGAATGAGAACATGTAAAATGTTTATAATGAGCATGAGAACTTACACACGTTACAAAAATGTTTATAATGAGAACTTATTATATAATGAGAAAGAGAACTTATATTCTCACTGTTTTTACCAATGAAAATATTCTTAGTATTTTGAAAATTTATTATATAATGAGAATGAGAAGGGAGATCGTTAATGGTCAATTTACAATGTAATGAGAACTATTCGCATTGTACAATGAGAATGAGAAGGGAGGTTGTTAATAGCCAATTTACAGTGTAATGAAAACTATTTGCATTGTACAATGAGAATGAGAATGGCGGTCATTAATGGTCAATTTACAGTGTAATCAGAACTATTCTCAGTATTTTGAGAACTAATTGTATAATGAGAATATTCTTAGTATTTTTATCATACATGTGGTTTGATGGCCAATTTACAGTTAGAGAAGAGAGTTCCAGAAGAGGGTTTTGTGGGTTAGGCCGAAGACGTTGCAGGGGGTGGAGGGGCAGCGGCAAAGAGCGGAGTCAATTGATTTGAGCTCGGCGGAAGAAAGGCGGCTATGTCCAGGTATGGAGTTGGAGGTGACAGCAGAGTGGAGAAGGGCATCGAAGATGGGTTTTCGTAGAGGCAATTGAAGGCGGTGACAGAGCATATGGCGGCGATTGTGATTGTGGTGGTGGGGATGGCGTCTCTGGCGGTGAGGAGAGTGCTTTTGCCATGTTTGGGTATTGAAGGGTGAAGGACGATCAGCTTCGTGATAATCTGGTTTTGGGAAGGAACAATGGACAGAATAGGATATAAGGGTATTATTGTACAATATTTTCATAATATTCAAAAACAGGATTTTTATGGATATTTTATTAGTGGTTGGGACCTATCCTAAAACTAGTTTCTAATATGGTACTCATAATTAATTATGCCCTTATTATATTAATATACATATACAAAATCAGGTTTTGTGTCTGTGAGACCCTGAACCTTGTTATTTTTTATATATATAACCGTTGACTTGTTTTTCCTTCATGTTATATATATCATCGATACTTGATTTATGTTTTGGAGTTATAAAACAGCATGTTTAGAGATGTTTTATGCTTTCTCGAATCTTGTTTAAGCTTGTTTGGATGGCCTTAGAACACAAACCCGAGAACCAAAACAGTAGGCTGTTTGGTCGACTGAACTGGTGAGTTCGGTCGACTGAACTGAAAACCAGTAGGTTGAGAACCTTGGGTTCAATCGACTTGGGGGCTTGGTCTAGTCGACTGAACCATTTTTCTTGAGTTTAGTCGATTGAACCCAAGGGTTCAGTCGACTGAACTGAAGTGGTGCACGTTTTTCGAGAGGCTTCAGTCGACTGAAGTACTCTCTTCAGATGACTAAACTGTGCTTTTCACGAGCTTATAAGTAGTACCAGGGGATGGAATGTTTGGAAAAGCTTATTTCTTTCATTCTCTCTGCTTCTCTCTACATATTTGAGTGGCCCGAGCTTAGTTCTCAACAATCAGCTTGTGGATCCCTGCTATTCACGCTGCTAACTTCGTGTTTGACCGATCAGATTTTTGTTCCAACGTGGTTCGGATTTTGAGGCATGGAGTTTCGACTCGCCGAGGTAGGATTCTAGACCCTATGCTGTATTAGGGTGTTATATGTAATTCTATACTTTTTCACCGGTAGAAAATGTATCAAATGTCATATTTTCTGTTTAAGCCCTGTTTTTCTGATAGAAAGCATGTTGTTCGTTTTTCTTGGCTTATAGTGCTTTATGACATATGGTTTATAGTTTTCAAATTGTTTTCTTGAAAATGATGGTTGTTGTTGGAAAATGCAGGATTTTGATGAAAATCTCAATATTTTATGCTTTGGAGGTTTAGAGCTCGCCTTCGGGGTTGAGTCTCAAGTTTTGAAACGTTTTGTTGAAAATAAGAAAAAATATTTTGAAAATATTTTGTTGATCTCCATGTTGATGGATGGATCTATATACATGTATAATGTATTATTTTGAGGAAATATTTTCGTAGTTGAGCTACGGTACTGTTTTTAGAAGATTATCTAGATGTACCGGGATGACGTGTATTTGGCACGAGTTGCTCTCGGTGGAAGTCCAAAAACGTGCGCAGCGTAGGTACTCAGGTCCTTCGGGTTAGTTCCAATGAATTGAGGCGGATGGGTGCTTAATTTCCTCGGGTGTCATGCCCGTAAATTAAGTGGTTCGTTATGGTATTTCGTATAGAACTTGCATTTATTTAACCGGTCCCATGATGTATGGGGATTAGATAAAGGGGCAAGAATCTGTAGTTTCTACCTCTGTCCCCTTGTGATAGAGTTGGTACATAGAACCTTATTCTTCTTATTCCGCGATGGTACATTCCGCGAGAAAATAATGTTTTGATTACTGTTTTTCCTTAACTATAATGGTTTACTTGCATTATTTGCAAATTTATGGGTTTAAGGATGGAAACAGGATTTTATGATAATAAAACCATTTGGGAGGCTTGTGTTGGCCTGATTGAAAAACTTGTGGATTTTTGGATGAAAAATCATTTTGGGTTGTGGTTGAGTTCGCTCCCACCATGTAATTGCATATTACCTGCTTTACAGCTTTATAGTCTGTTTCTATTGGGTTTCGGCTCACAGGTGGGACTTTTCTGTAAAACTATTTTCAGGTGATACTTTGGATGATGACCATGAGTAGCTCTGGTGATGTTTGTAGTAGTGAAAGACTTTCATAATTTTTCTTTTTGATATGCCTATTCCTGAAGACAGTTTTGTACGCCATAAGGCGATATACTTATGCATGTTATACAGGAGGTTTATTGCTTATGAGAGATGCATATTGGGTTTTCTTGTGATTTCAACAGGTGGATTTGAATGTATGAAAAATTATTTTTTATAAAACTGGTATTTGGTGAATTTTCACGTGATCCTCGATTTTGGGGTGTGACAGTGTCCATAAATATGCACATGGAAGTCACCACCCTTATACACTCTCACAATTCATGTCATTGCCATGTTAAATCCAAAATCCATGCATATACCTCCATTGGATCATTCTCTTCTCCATCATTTCTTTTCCACCCATGTGCTAGCATAAAATCAGCAAACTTAGCCCATTATTGACCAAAAATTCTGAGATTAGAGAGAGAGAAAGTGAGGGAAAAGAAGAAAAAGAAGAAAAAGAAGAAGAAGGAAGGTTGGTGCATCAAAGCCAAGTTCTTCAACCTTCAATCCTAGAAATTAAACTCTCGAGGTTAGAAAACTCTTTCAAATCTCTCATTTACAACTCAAATCTTGTCTCTCTCTCTCTCCATTCTTGAAGATTAAAAATCAAAGAAAAAAAAAGTTAAATAAGCTAGAAGTTAGGTTTGATGTTGATTTTTAGTAGTATTGGTGTTTAAAGCTCTGCATGCATGTAGTCTATTTTAATTTTTTCATTCTTGATAATTTTAATATTCTATTAATTAATATTTTAAAATAAAAGTGATCCATGCAAAGATACTTAAGGATTTAAGCCATGCATGAAGCTAGAACAAGTTAGGAGTGCTTAGATTAGGTCTTCTAATTTTCACTGCTTGTTGGACCTTATTTCAAAAAATTATAACTTATTCTAGACAAATATCCTAAGGCCAAATTTTGAGTCCAGAGATAAATATTTCAATTATCTTTCATACAAATTTAGTTTGAACTCATTTGCAGACACCAAACTCAAGTTATAAATTTTCTACCGAAACATGTCAAATCTGGACCAATCCCCTTTGCAAAGACAAATATCCTATTCTCAAGGCCTCAAATCCAAATGATTTCTTCATGAAAGTTTTAGATAACATTTTTATCTATCTATCTACAAAGAAAAAAAAAAGAGCCCTTTTCATTAAGTTTTGATGGTCCAAAAGCCCTTTGCATGTTGCTGACTCTGAACAGTGCTCAAAGTTAAAATTTGTCCAACATTTTAGTATAAAATAAAACTCATATTTTTTAAACTCAAATGATAAAATGTTCTTCATATGAAATGTTGTAGATATCAAAACCTAGCTATTGTTCAAATTTTTTTTAAAAATAAGTTTATTTGATCCCCCAAATATATTTTATACTCTTTATTTTTATAAAAAAATTTATGGCTAACTCTCTATTTTGACACTCTTTTATGAGAGATTCAAAACTTAATTTTTTTTCCTGAAGAAGTGGATTAAGTGTTTTTCATCAAACCTTTAGAAGACATTAAAATTTATAACGTATCTAAAATTTACTATTTTTGGAGTTCGTTTGATACCTTAAAAGTATTTTATAAAAGACAACAAACTCTTAAGATTTTAAGTTGTAGCAGATGACTGATTTGGGTTAAGTACCTTATAGAGTTTAAATCACTTAGAAATCTTAAAATTTTTTAAAAGTTTTCTTCATAATAGTTTTAGATAATATATTAATTTACAACATATTCGAAAATCAGGCCAAAAGAAATTTGATTTACTACTCCGAACATATTTTATAAAAATTGTCCAAAAAGAGCCTTATTTTTAGCTAATGTCAAAGGTAACCTTTCAACCATGGATTTGTGTGTTAAGTATGGTGTGGTTTGTGAGCCTAAAACACTTTTAAGTATCTTTAATTGGTATGTGATATCTTTTAAAATAATTATGTGACTTAGTTTATATGAATTTCTTGTGTTCTTAATTTATGCCAAATTATGCTATGTGATAAAATTAGGCAACCCAAAAGGGGGGGTGAATTGGATTTCTTTATCAATAAAAGAGATTTAAACAAAAAATAAATTCTTTTTCAGAAGGCCCCTTTCTTTAATATTGCAAGAC